>APFE031543804.1:984-77459 GCA_000404065.3 Pinus taeda
AACTGCACGATCCTGGTCCAACTTGATCAATCTCAAGCTCATCCTCCATCATGATCATGTCTGCAACATCTTCAACTATCACGACTTCCCCTTCCTTGGTAGAACAATCTGCAACTTCATCTTGCTCCATTGTCCATCCAAGTTGAAGAAGCTCATCTTCAACATTCTTTTCCAAGACTGCAAGCTTCTCTCGAATCCGGGGATTCTCCTTTTTCATCTGCTTCAACTTGTATAAGGTAAGCAAGAGCTTCCCTTCGCATTCTTCTAAACCTGCCATGCCTTGTACTTCGTCTTCTCCGGTTCGTACTTCGTTTGGTCCATAGACGCCCAAACCATGTATACCTGCCCACACGCAGTCCCACTTGCCCACCTGACAAGTGCCCAAATCGTATGACCAGCTCGTAGTACCGCCTGCCCAACTCTACGACACCCGGTTCCAACCTTCACCAGCTTCACCAAGTCCCCTGCAACCATGAACCGACCCTTGTTCCACTTGTATGTGAAACTAGCTTCCTTCACCTGCAAGTACCTGCTTCCACTGTCACGAGCAACTTGCTCAAACCAACTCTCAAGTTGTGTATCAGCTTTCATCCGCAAGCTACACTAGCTCTAATACCAACTGTCAAGTTGTGTATCAGCTTCAATGCTTCAACACCCAGACTTGTTCACGAGCTCTGATACCAACTGTCACGCCCCCAAGCCTACGGCGGTCTTTCAACCGTGCCGACGAGGTGCGGCACCACCGAACACTTTCTTTTTAACAATACTCGTGCACATGGACTACGCCTAATTCACTTTCTCCTACTTAGTTTGTGATTCTCAACCAAGTATTATTGTGTTATCCTTTATACCAATGAACACCCATACACATTCATTATTCACAGCATATATAAGAGAAATGCAACAGTATAAAGGGAGGGGCAACTCCCTGCAATATGAGTCTACCCAACAATATATTACACAATCTTCGTTTTTACAATGCACAAGTTAAATATTGGGAAACCCCAAATTTACACTTAGCCAATTTTTCCACAAATTAGGCAAACTCGGTTGCCCAGCTCGTTGGCACCTCCACACGGTTGCCGCACGACTCACCAACCCTTCGTTCACCTCGTCGCACGATCGTGTTGTTTGCCCAACTCAGGCGTGCCTCCAAGTCGCCACACACGGGCGCCTCCAACCGAGACACACCTCTGTTCACAATTTCAGCACTTCACTATTTCGTCGTGCACGACGCGCCCTCACCCGGTCGCCCGTCCGACCGTCCACCCGTTCACCCGTTCAACTTCGCCCAAGTCACCACACGACTTCACCCGGGTCGCCACACGACTTCACCCGGTTCGCCCGAACGACCTCACCCGGGTCGCCACACGACCTCACCCGGGTTGCCCAAACGACCTCCCGAACGACCTGCTCGAACGACCTGCCTGAATGACTGTCCGAATGACCTGCTTGAACGACTGTCTGAATGACCTGCCTGAACGACTGTCTGAACAACCTGCTCGAACAACTGTCCGAACGACCTGCCTGAACGACCTGCCCGAACGATTGTCCGAGCGACCTGCCTGAACGACCTCCTGAACGACTTTTCTGAACGACTTTCCTGAACGACTTTTCTGAACGACTGTCCGAACGAGTTTTCTGAACGACTATCCGAACGAGTTTCCCGAACGACTTTCCTGAACGACTGTCCGAACGAGGTTCCCGAACGACTGTCCAAACGATTTTCCCGAACAACTGTCCGAACGACTTTTCTGAACGAGTTCACACCCGAGTTCTGCCCGTCGTGCGGGCTCATCCACGCACTTTAGAACTCCTTGTTCGAACTTGTTGATCAAATGATTGATTGATAGTCGTTTACCTCCAAACGCCCTCCAATATATACGGGCGGGTGGCGGGTTGTGTCACCTGGCCGACCCACACCAAATGCCCGGCCGACTCGTTCATAATGTGTTGTCTCGCCCGGAGGATGGTCGACTCGCCCAACTCATGGGACCGCCCCCTCAACTCGCCCAACACCTTATAAACTCGCCCAAGGTTCATTTCGTTTCATGTTTTGAACGCACTTCGCATGGTGGATTCGCCCTGCCCGTCGCACGAACTGCAGGTCCTGACAACAGGGGCTACAAAAGAGGAAGAAGACAGACATCTCCAAGGTCAAGTTCTTTAACTGTGGGGAGCTAGGACTTATGCCTCTCAGTGCCCCAACAAGAAAGGGAAGGGAGAAGCTTCTGACTCAAACACTGCTCCAACAAAGGCAGAGAAGGATGTCGAGACTAATATCAATTGTGCCATGAGTGCTCATGCACCTCTAGAGAAGAGGTGGGGAGACATGGAGCTGTAGTCAAGAGGACTACAGAAGTGGGCAGGATCCTTGAGGTGCCCAAACTCTTGGATCACATCGGGCTACAGGAGCCCTTAAATATAGTAGCATAATGACAGGTGTTAGGTGGAGCAAGGTGTGATGGAGTGATAAGGAAGTACTATAGTGTAGAAGTCTGTAGCATCGCAGTGGAGGTTGTAGCAGTGTGAGAGGAACAGAAGAGGTTGCAGCAGCATAGTGGCAACATAGGGAGCATAGGATAGTAGAAGAGGTAGCTTTAGCATCACGAGGCTTCCACACTGACCAGGATGTTAGTGTTTGGGTGAAGTCAGTTACTTACTTCTCGGTAACTGAGTTGCAGTGCATCAGTTAGCAGTGGTAGTGCTATGGGCAGCATGATGCAGCATGTTGAGAGGGAGCTATAGTACAGATGTAGCAGTAACAGTGGCAGTTTCATGGGAAGCAGTATAGGAAGCAATAGTTCAGTGGATGTAGGGCAGCAGGCCAAGAATCAACACAGAGGACCGATGCAGAGGATCAGTGTGATGCTTCTATAGTGAATCATTGCTAGAGCACATTCCTCGCTAATAGGGAGTGTTGATTTTGGGTAGCATTGAATGTGCTCTAGCCTTGAAAATTGGTGGAGAGGCTGAGGCACATGAGATCGCCAAGACCCAGAAATCGTTTGGAGAAATTCCACCTGGATGAAGAGATATTAAAATAATTAATATTTTTAATAGAAATATTAATGTGTATTAATAAAATATGAGTGAGAAATTTCTAAGTGACGAGGACCAAGCTAGTTATAATCTTAGTCATTGATTAGGGACTTAATCTCGGTTGTTGATTTTTCAACAGGAAAAGTATAAGAGGAGGCTTGAGGGTCAGTTGGAGACGCACCAAGTGATTAAAGAACTTGATTTTCTGGGGCGAGGTTTGCTAAGGAAATCGACTTAGTGATCAGAGTTGCAGCGAGGGGAAGTTCAGCAAGGGATTTTCATCCGAGGCTGGAGAATACATAGCAGAGAGGCATCATAGTGCCGGAAGAGACAACACAATCCCTAGAAGGGTTGATGCAGAGGTCGTAAAGTTGATGCAGAGGATGTAGAGGGCTGACGCAGTGAGATGCAGAAGCTGCAAAGAATGACATTGGGACTCAGAGGCAACATTGGGGAGATTATGTGGGGTATACTGGGAGCATATCAACATATTCTTAGCTAGGATACAGTGACACAGCTTGTGGAGGAGTGACGTAGTTCCAGAGCAGTGCATGGAGCAGCTTTCGTTGTCTAGCATAAGGAACAATTGGAGTCTCGGTGGGGTTTGATCATCCATTTGTTGATTTTCTGGAATATCTGCCTCCAGATAGAGGTACTATTGCCGAGGATATTCTCTCTTGGTTGAGCCATTTCTTGCACCCTAGTTATATTTATGAAATCTGCTTAATAATATGCTGCACCGATTTTCCCGAATTGGGTTTTTTCGGGGACGATTTTCCAAAAATAACAGTGTCCCTTGTGTTATTGTCTCTATCTATTTTAGTGCATGATCTTTATATTTTTGAACACTGGAATAGTGTTTACTTCAATGTTTATGCAATTAAATAACTTGTTAATGTAAAGAACAAGTAGGAGATTGTAAACCAGTAATTGCAATAGGGGTTTCTGATGTGTTAGATTTAGGAATTTTCACATTTGAGAGTAATACCTCAAAATATCTCCATAAGGTTTGGGAAGAGAGTGAAGTTTTCTTCACAAATTGTGGGACCATTTAAGTCATAAAATTAAAGGTCTAGTGGCATATAGGCTTGCTTTACCTACATCATTGGCATTTATGCATGATGTGTTCTATGTGTATGTAATATGTCATTACATTTCAGATTCTTTACATGTTATTGACTTGAGTCTTTTGCAGGTCTTGGACAAAGGCATGGTGATGGCCAATACGTTTTTGTATATTAGACCAAATAATTATACCACTGATATCGTGATCGATTGACCAAGTGAAGGTCAAGTGGGACAATTACATTCCCAACACGGCTACTGGGGAGGATACCAAGTAGATGTGTCATCATTTTCCTTTTTTGTTTTGAGACTTCAAGATGAAGTCTAGATTTAAGCGGGGGTGTATGTGTATGTAGTGCCCCACTCTAGGTTATATGAGCCTTACACTATCTTAACCTTGATACATCATCGAGCTTATACATTATTTTTTGAGGACATTAGTACGATGATCCATACTTTTTATGAATTTTGAGGAGACATGAATTCATGGTGTCATGATATTTTACCTTCATTATGATGATGATGATGATTATGAATTTTATATGTGATCATTATAACGTTTACTAAATGGTAGTTACGTCATGTTAATAAAATTTTACTAATTGTTTCCTAAGTGTGGTAGGAAAAGAGGACTATGGGCACAACCCATATGATGACTATTTGAGTCACATTATGATTTATATATCTATGTTTTTTGTACTTGACATTAAGGAAGATAGTGAATATGCATATATACATGGATTACACTGATGGATGTTCTCATGGTTTTTGTAGGCTCTGATGAGTACTAACCACTTGAACCACATATGGGTAGTGGGGTTATAGGAGGAGACCAAACATATTTGGAAGGGTATGATCAACGTCCCTAAGCATAGTTTCTAGCACTCTAGCCATGACTTAGGATGAAGTACATGGGTACTTATCCTTGGGGTTGCATGATGTTGTGAGGGCTGGACCATGGATATTGTCACTCATTAGGTATTACTAAGGGGTGCACATCAAGAGGAGACTTGATCCTTAGTCACCATAAAACTATCAATGATGGCAATGATGAGGCTATTGAGTTTCCATTTTGCGGGTACCTTTTCCCCTACTTAGATCATAGGTGTTTGAAGGGAAACCCGTGGAATCCTTGGAATGAGAGGTTCTTGAAGGGAATAAGAGTTGGCACTCTTGACACTATATGGAGGATAAGGAAATCTATGATTTGGTTAATTCATAAGCACTTAAAAATTTATATGTTATTTAATATCAAGTTAATCTTAATTATAATAAGTGAAAACTCGAAAACTAAACTAAACACAATAACTGAAAGAATTTTCCTTAGTATATTAATGCCTAAAAAGGAGTTTAATGTAAGTTAGTGTTAAGTGAATAATAGATACAAAATTTATTCTAAAAGATATCATGTTTAAGAGGGGAAATAATGTATCCCCAAGGGTTAGCTCAATTGGTCGAGTCCCTTTTCGTTAAATCACCTTTGGTATTGAGAGGTCACAGATTCAATTCTCTCAACACTCTTGGGGCCAGTCTCTATGGTTAAGACAAAAGGAAGTGATCCTTTTGGGTAGATATGCCAGGTACAAATATTTCATGGATGTACTGGTCGTCGATCTTCGAAGACCGTGAATCACATAAAAAAAGGGAAAAATTTAAAGTTAATTTGATGTGGACACAAGGGACTAAATATAAATACATATGTGAAAATTTTGAATTATTTGAATCATTAATTCTAGGAAATTAAAATCAAGAGAACCTCATCTAATTTAGAAAATCCTAAAATGTTAGCATAAGTTGAAGAGGAGAAATTAAAGGGAGTAACTATAACTAATTGAGAGTTTTGGTAGGTAAAAAAGAGTTAACTAAAACAAATAGGAAAAGTTTGGTTCAAAACACTAATGTTCAAACCGCTTTGGTTCAAACTTCTTCAACTCAAATCATTCAACTTGTAATTTTATCATTTCCACCTCCTCCACCTCTTGTCCTCACCATAGCACAACAACCATGGTTATATGCAAGTGTTGTTAATGTTTTAGGAGTTCAAAATGATTTTCCTAAACACCCTGGGAGATTTCTTCCTAAGTATAATCATGAAGTTCCAATTTCCCCAAAAGAACACATAAAGCAATTCACGATTGCTTTGAAACTTGGGGGAGTTCAACACGAGGTTGTTCTTTGTAGGATTTTCCCTTTTACTTTTGAGAGAAAAGTAGCTACATGGTATTTTTCTTTACTAGATGGTTCTATTACCAGCTGGGGTGTTTTTCAAAGTATATATATATATATTTAAATTGGAGAATAAAAATCCCCAACATCTTTGGTGGTCTAAGTTTCTTGTATTAATATTAATCCAAACAATTCAATTAAAGACTTCAATCAAAGGTTTTTGTCTCTGTTGAATAAAATTCCTACTAATTCTAGACCTATTGATAACATTCTAAATGAAGTTTAAGTACTTCTTTCCCTCCATCAATTTCTAGTATTGTCATTAGAGAAAATAAAGCTACATTATAAGAAAAATTTGATGAGTCTTTGGATGTTTAATTACAACTTTTAAGTATAGCCTCCAAAGCAATAGTTCCCGAGGAAAAAGCAATATCTATATTGAAAAAACCAATAACTAGTAAAATTGTTGATGAAAAGGAGAAAGAGGTTGTATAATTATAAATCCTTCAAAATATTATTACAAATATGTCTAATGAAACCACCTATCTTAAGAATATATCCCCAGGAGGACCATCAAGTAAGACGCCATGGATACCTTTAAGGAGAAATCCTAGTCCTACCTCTAATCAACCATGCATTGAGGATATAAACATTGAAGATTACACAATGATGATTTTTGTAGAGCTCACAATACCCATCATTTAGAAAAAAATATGTTCCGCTTTTGTAAATATGATTAAAGAATTTGTGGGTACTAAAGAAGAAGAATTAAAACAAGAAGAGGATAAAGTAGTAGTTGAATCTAGTAAATCTATTAATATACAGTGGGATGTGTCTCAGGGGTTGATAAATGATATAGAAGAAGAAGAAGACAGTGAAATTAATATTTCACAAACAAGAAGAAACTCATAAACTTCTCTCTATTACTCCGACAACTCCAAATTCTCCGAATCCTTCAAAAAAGACTCAAACCACATATAAAACTTCTACTTCATCAACTAAACCTGCTCAAACTGAGAACATCGAGTATGGCCTAGTGGAGGATATGAAAAAGACTAGATCTAACATTTATTTAATTGAGCCATCTAAGTTAAATAAAAAAAAATAAAATAATCAAGGA
Organism: Pinus taeda; assembly: GCA_000404065.3. Lineage (NCBI taxonomy): Eukaryota > Viridiplantae > Streptophyta > Pinopsida > Pinales > Pinaceae > Pinus > Pinus taeda. The sequence continues at coordinate 8,378 of APFE031543804.1, forward strand.
TTTAGAGGTCAATCTTCCTAAAAATCAATCAAGTTTTATAGGGAACACTCAAAATGTTGCATCAAAGAAAATTTCAAATACTAATGCAACTTTGATTGGAGACATGCCCATATCTCATACTCCATATTTCCTTTTAACTTTTGAAATTTGTAATAGAAATGTACAAAATTATATGGTAGATTATGGCTCTTCTTCTAATGTCATGCCATATTTTATGGCTAAAAAATTAAACTTAGTTCCCATAAAATCTACTACACAAATTGTGCAAGTTGATAAATATACCTCAAGGGTTTTGGGGGAAAACGATAATGTATTGATTAAGCTTGCTTATGATCCAAAAATTTATTAGATTATTGATATTTTTGTTGTAGATATTCTTGAATCGTATGGCTTCTTGTTGAGTAGAGATTGGTCTAAAAAGGCTAAATGGGTACTTTTCAATAGATTGCTCACTCTTATGGTTACCTCTAAATGGTAAACCTAATAAAATCAAGATTGAAAGAGAAAAATACATGAAATATATTGTCACTAATTTGGAAAATCAAAATGAACCTGTTATGTACACTTAGGCATCACTTGGTAGCTATTCATTTGATATATATCTTGGCAACTTTGGATCTAAAAAATCCCCTTTAGAAGAGTCAGATATTGAAAGTTTAGATTTTCTTACGTTAGTGGTTTATAATTCAAAGCAAGATTCTTCTTCTTCTTGTTTCTATATTATTGATGTAAATATTGATACTTGGATGTTGTACTTTGATGGTTCCAAGTTAGTTGAAGGCAAAAGTGTCGGCAGTGTACTAATGGACCCTTAAGGTAATAAATTTATTCTATCTTGTACAAATAATGTTGTTGAATATGAGACCTTGTTGCAAGGTCTTAAAAAGATATAGACATGAAAGTTAAGAAGCTTAAATTTGTAGATGATACTGAAATCATAGTTAGAAAAGTTAATAAAATAATTCATTGTATTTCTAATCACCTAAAGAACTACAAATAGGAGGTCTGTTGTCTTGACGATGAACCACATTAGATGGTTCGAAACGTCGACCAACAACTAATGATGTGATTAATTCGAAAGGCATTCTCAAAATCAGTGTGGATAAAAAAAGTCTAAAATCAAGGAGGTCTGTAATTTAACTCAGAACTTTCACATTTTGAGTTAAATTTCATATTTAATTCACAAAATCTAGGTGTTGATCTTTTAGCTAATGTAGCCTCAAGGCTTCTTGCTATGGAATTTTTTTCTTAGGATAGATTTTCCATGGAAATTATTTTCAGGCCATTAGTTTGAATAACATCTCCAATTGGAGTGTGTTTGATGATGATGACAAAATAAATGATTCTCACCATGTAAGATTCCTTTAAAGGTTATATAATAGATGAAGATAGGAATAATTTTCAAATGAATTTAGATTCTTTATAAGAAACTAGACCACAAAAACCAATCCCTAAATCAATAGTTCGTCTTGAGAACCTTAATGATTTTCAAAACAAGTCCAAAGGGAGTACTAACTGCAAAACGAACAATTCCTTAATGCAATATGAGGGAATGAATTGAGGAATTGATAAAAACCCCCAAAATGTTAATTTAGGAGTAAATTGTACTTTTGTTGAATGTTCAAGATTTATAAATATTTGTAAAGAATATAAGGATATATTTTCTTGGACATATGGTGAATTAAAATTTTATGATACTAAAATTATTCAGCATGTGATTCCAATTAAACTAGTTGCTAAACATGTTCAAGACAAAAATTGTGAAAAATGGATTCTAAGCTAGAAAAACAAATTAAAGAAGAATTGAATAAACTATTAAAATATTGGATTATTTTTCCAATCACAGACTCATAGTGGGTATCAAATCAGGTTCTAGTTAGGAAGAAAAATTGGGACTATTGGTGTCCCAAATTGCTCTATTTTTACCCTATTCCCATAATCCTTAACCTCTGTTTTATCTCTATTTAACGCTCTCATTCCTGCACTAGACCAAGATAATCACCTATTCCTACATATACTTCGTATTTCATAATTAAGATTTATTAAGTGCTTTATTAATTACTTTACATAGATTTCATACCTTTTAATATCTCTTGTAACTTATGTTTAACTTTCCTAAAAGTAATTGAAGAACTAAGTGTTAATCATTATTTAGCGTGATCAGTGCAGGCAAATTCTTGTACTGCCAATGATGTTGCTTTGTGAACTCCGTGATAGTTCAAATCCTTCCATGCGGGCGTTTTTATCCACGAATCCTAGTTCGGTTGTGGAATATCTAAGGATGGATATTGGCGGCGTATAGTCAGGGATACTTGCCAAGAATATGGTCTACGGTTAGCAAAGTTCGTGATTTATTATAACCATTAGCCAATTTTGCAATGTTGTTTGTTAGTCCGTTCGACCAAAAGGCTTGAATAGGAAATGACTGTAATTAGCAGAATATGGCTAAGGCCGAGAGACTGTATATAATGTAGACCATAGATAGAGCCAAGCGAGCGATCTCTGAGTTTGTTATTTCATTTACTTTGTAATTTTATATCGCGCTCGGTTCTGGGTTGGGCTCGCATTATCATGTATATTTGATGATCAAGTTTAATACAAGGAAAGCGCCATATTTTCTTCATGCTGTGTCTAATTTTTATTTCATGTGTGATTAAGTGCTAAATCATTTCATTTCCTAAATGGAATGAGCTAGTTGGCTAGGGCCCAGCCAACCCAAATCATTTACCCTTGTGCTTTCACCATTTAAAAGGTTTGTGTGAACATTTATTCATTTGCAGTTGTGTGGCTTGGATTGTTATTATGTTTATTTCAGAAGTTTTGAGTTAAATTCATTTCATAGTCAATCGTGAACGAATCCGTAGTTTGGAAGTTTAATTAAGTTTATTTCTTTCTTTCAATTTCTTTCCTACAGTTACTTTCTTGCAATTTCCTTCCTGTAATTCTTTTCCTGCAATTTTTTCTTAGTTTGCTTCCGCTCAGGTCGTGTAGGAAGATTCTTCCTATACCAGTGCATGAAGTTTCCTGCACTCCGGTTTATTCATTTACTTCAGAGCAAGTGTTATGTTCTTTTTCCTGTTTATAATTTCATTTATTCCTGCAAGCAAAAGTATTGTTAACTCAAGTAATTATTCTTAATGTTAAGAGTTATACTTCTGAAGGATTTAAGAATGTTTACGTGAATTAAGGAAGGACGTTATTACAAACACCATACTTTACACTTGCATTTTATGACTTAAGAAAAAGCAACAGAAACGTTATAAGTGAATTGCCGAAAGTTAGTTTGATGCATGCAAATTACCTTGACTGCTACTTTGATTATTCCAAATCGTTTTTGCTTTATCAAGTTTACTTTCATTGCAAAGTTTAGTTAATTAAAGCATTATTTTTCACGTGTAATTTATCTTAGAATCTAGCTTGCAATTGCAATTCTTTTCAGCATGTATTTTAATTATTTCGAAAGTAAATTGGAAAATTTGGTGAAGGAAGCTCTGTCTCGGTACAAGAGATGGTGTCTTGTCATAGGAACATAGTGCTCTAAGCCTTGAGGCTTAGAGCACCTCCACAAAGACATGAGTCTTCAATAAATAAGGTAAAATATACTTTTTCACATAAGTACTGTACCTGCATTAGTGCAAGTAGATTGCAATAGTACAAGAATAGGTTGCTTGGTGTAGAAGGAAGATCGATTGGGAAACAGATCTTTGCAAGGGCCCACTTGTTAAGCTGTTAGCCATCTATACTGAAGATGAACATAACATTTCATTTCAGTATTTAAGATTGCTTCCAGTTGTGTGAAATTTCCTTTACTTGATTTCCTCGCAAATTATTCCTTTACATTCCAGCACTAGAATTGCTTTGGTGTCGATCGCCTTTAAGATTTTTTTCATTTAAGAAGTAGGATTAGGAATAGGAAAAATTCATTGCCTGTGCTTCATCTCTAAGTTTACGAAACCCCTGGGTTGGCAATCAAGTGTTGAGGAGTTTTCTCAAGTGCAATTCCTGCCCCCAACATTTTGGCACCATTGCCGGGGAGGTGATTTGAATTGGTACGAAATTTTTTGTTTTTTGCAGTAGGGGTAAGTATTCTATTATTTTTTATTGTATTTATTTATTTTTATTTTTTCTGTAGGGTGCTTCTATTTTCTTGAAGGAATTTATAGGTGTCTAGTTATTTTTGTTTTTTGCTGAAGCAAGAGTAGTGCCTTCTATATCATTAAGCCAACAAGAATTTACATAGAATACAAAAGTCCAACTAACCCATGGACCTTGGCAAAAAAAGCTAACCGCCTAAAAAATGGACCTTCAACCTAGCAGAGAATGCCACCTAACTCTGGAAAATACATACAAAGAAAGCGCCTAGTGGGTGGAAAAACAAAGGATAACATCAGAGCCATCCAAACACAAGCACACCAAACTTGCCTTTAGAACCATAACCTTCCAAACCCCGAGCCATCCAGCGTACGAGAGAGAATCGCCCTACTAAGTCAAATGAAGTTTAATGGTCCCGCCCACCAAACAGCGCGCTCATTCCTGACCGTGGATCTGCTCCACTAGATCCAACTTTCGTGAGCCATATCGCGCAGCACTAGGTTCCCGAACAATAGCGCTCAGGGAGGGCAGTTTACATTTTCTCTCTCCTTCCACGTGTAGGATACCCAATGGAATCGCTCCCATAACACTAAAACCACTTTCCGCTTAAGTGCTGTGCGATCACTAGAAAACCACCAGTACAACTGATTTCCTTTCCGCCGAAGATAAAAGAGGAAATTGCGGTCGCTGGAAAAGCCATGTTTTTCGTCCCACTCATTCGATTGTCTACATCTGTAATAAAATTATGGATTATTATGAGTCTCTCTACAACGCTCCCACCTGGATCGAACCCATCCACACTTTATCACGTGATGAAGGGTGGTTTTTGCACCTGCCACCATGCCACATGTCGTGCACCTTATGGGATCGCTCTAAAAAATACAAAACCACTTACCACTTTGTAGACGTGCGATCACCGGAAACCCGCCTTTCGCCAGGTTATCTAACCCGGAAGCGGGAAAAGGTCGCCTCTGCTGCACCCCATTAAATGCCCATTCTTCCAACTCGTACCATGAAACATGAAGCTGATCCCGAGTTTGATTCGGAGATATATCCGCAAGGGGCCAACCAAAAACTTGGGAAACCCGGTCGAGATGATCCTGGAGAAGATGCGCCCGAACATGACTCTCAGCCACTCTGGTTCATCCTGCTGGACTGAGCTAGAACCCCTCAGCATCATCAAATCGTGGAATTCCACCCAGGTCGAAATTAGAAAACCTCCCTGTCCTCTGCAGTTTGATCCTCGTAGATAGCCTTTAGATGACTTGGAGGAATTTCTTGCCAATTTTTAGCCATTCCACCTTCTGTAATGCTCACACCTTGATTTGCTAGTAAGTCGGCCAATTTATTGGCATTACGTTGAACGTGGTTGAAACTTATGGTTCGAAGGCCCTGTAGATGCATTTGGATTCTTTGATAAACCTGGATAAGTTTCCAATGATTCGAGACTCTTTCTGGCCTGGAACCACCGCTGATTCTTTTTATTGTGTTGATGGTTATCTCAGAGTCTGCTTCCACAATGATATTTGAGCGATGATTCTATGATAGAAACTCCAGACCCTGCTCCAGAGCCATCACTTCCGCCATGTTATTAGTTGCTCTACCTAAATGGTAGTGGAAGATAAATATAATATTGCCCTCATCATCCCTTAAAGCTCCTCCATAACCCGCAATTCCCGGATTACCTTTAGAGGCACCATCAATGTTTTATTTCAGAAAGCCTTTCGGTGTGGGTTGCCAGTAGTCCTTCTCTGAAACCATGGTTTTGTCCTTTCTGTTTCTACCTTGAGGAGTTATCCCTTGCATTCCCAGTTGCCTGAGAATTCTCTGCTCTTCATCTGTGGGGGGATTCGAGGGGATATTATTAACAGTAGAACTGACTGTCTCTCTGATCTGTTTCAAGATAAGGTCTAGAAGATGTTCTGCTGAAGACTTACCATTCTTGAATATTCTTTTATTTCTTTCTTTCCAAACGTTCCAGATAATAAAGCAGGGTGTGAAGGCCCAAGCCAAATTTAGGGCTTCGTTCCTCTTGAAGTTTTTTCTCCAGTGGTTTAGGGTATTTGTGATACTTCCTCTGTCCCTATCAGATTGCTGGAAAATTGAAGAGAACGAATCCCACAACGAAGTAGTATAAGAGCAACTGTTGAGAATATGTTCCATTGTCTCCTCTTGCTCCTCACAGAGCTGGCATCTAGAGGGACCCATAATTCCCCTTCTCCTAATATTGTCCCAAGTCAAAATTTTCTTGTGATGAACCAACCACATAAAAATCTTGATCTTCATCCATCCTTGTTGCCTCGAAAGATGCGTCCAGGTCTTTTCTGGAATACTATAATTCAGCCCACGTAGAAAACCCTTAGCTTCCTTGAGATTAAAGGCTCCTCGCTTGTTATTACCCCATCTCAATTGATCTCGCCCTTCTGTTTTTAAGATCATCCTTTGCTTGAGCAAGTCCCCAAATGCCTATGCTTTGATTTTTAGGGGGCTGTCCTCTCCACATTCAATGTTTCTCCAGCTTCTCCATTTTTCAGAGGTATGCGAAAGATCCCAAAAATCCTTAACTCTGATTAACCCTTGGGCATCTGTTTCCTGCTTGAGGCCTACAAAATTCTTTTTTAACAGTGTTGGTTCCTGCTGCCATTTGTCCTCCCAAAAAAGAGCAAGATCTCTTGCTCTAATTTCCCAGAAACTATTCTTTTGAACTAGACTTTTGTTCTCCTAGGCTTTGTTCCATATGTAGGAGCCTTTTATAGTTCCAGACATTCTTATGAGATCATTATTGTGCCACAAGCTGGCATATTTCTCTTTCCATATCCTGGCCCACTGTGATTTTGGCTCCTGCACCCATCTCACCCAGAGTTTGGCTCCTAGAGCTTTACAAAGAATCTCTTGATTGTCTAGGCCAAGGCCCCCCTGACTTTTGGGTTTGCGTATTTTTTCCCAGGAAACCAGGGCCCATTTCTTTCTAGTTTCCTCCTTTCCCCATAGGAAGTCTCTTTGAATATCTCTGATTTTCTCTAAGACACCTTTTGGAGCTGGGAGAGCTAATAACATAAAGACTGGGATGGTTGAAGAACAACCTTTGTTAGAACTAACCTGCCGGCCAGGTTCAAAGCACGGAGGGTCCAGTTTTTACTTTATCTTGCATCTTATTAAGGACTGATTCCCAAATACTCTTATGCATGGGTCTGGCAGTAAGAGGTATTCCTAAATATTTAGAGGGGAGGGAATCTTGTTGGAATCCAAGAATTCTTGAGATATTTCTTTGGATAGCAATGTTAGTGCTAAAGAAGAAGATTTTTGATTTAGAGAGGTTGACTTCATACTTGTAGCCAGGGCAAAATCTTTAAGAATTTGTTTGTAGGCCAAAGCCTCTTTGACTGTTGGAACACCTTGCAGTAAGGTATCATCAACAAATTGTTGATGAGTCAGCACAGAACTGTTCTCTGAAATTTGAAGACTCCTAATTTTACCCATATCCTTGGCTTGCTTAATGGATCACCTGAGCCCTTCCATCATAAGAATAAAGAGGAAGGGAGAAAGAGGGTATCCCTGCCTGAGGCCTCTAGAAGGATTAAAGAATTCTGAGGGGGATTCATTGACTAGAATGGAAAAGATGGAGGAGGACACTAGCGCCATAACCCATCTGACCCAGTTGTGGTCGAACCCAAAGGCGTAGAGAACCTTCTTGATATAATTCCAATTCACCTTGTCATACGCTTTGGAAATGTCCAATTGCATGATCATCCCCGCCTATTTTTTGCTGGTAAGCGTGTGCACCACCTCATGTGATTGAATAATGTTGTCTAGAATCTGTCTTCCCTCCACAAAACCTGATTGTTCTTCAGACACTAGCGAGGGGAGGAGAGGTTTGACTCTATTAGCCACTACCTTGGCTATTATCTTGTAAACCACATTACATAAGGCAATAGGTTTGTACTTGTCTGCAGATTGAGCTGTGTCCTGCTTGGGAATAAGGGAAATAAAGGAGGTGTTGAGAGATTTCAGGATAGTTTTGCTTCTCCTGGAATCCTCAACCACATTCACAATGTCCTCTTTGACAATATGCCAACACGCTTTAAAAAAATCCACATTGAAACCATTTGGCCCTGGTGCTTTTCCATTCTGCATATCTTTGAGAACCTCATTGACCTCCTCTTCCTCAACTAGGCTATTGAGGTTAAAATTGTCCTCTCTGGACACCAGTTTGGGGATATGCCCTGTGATTCCCCTAATGGATTGATCCCTATCTGGAGTGTTTTGCTGAGTGATGTTCCAGAAATGTTGGACAAGCACAACTTCAGTATCTTTATGAGTGGTTTGAATTTCCCCTCCCTCATCTTTAATCATGGAGATTCTGTTGTGAGCTCTGTTAGCATAGTGGATCTGTGAAAAAATCTGGTGTTCCGTTCTCCTTCCATGAGCCATTGAATTCTGGATTTTTGTCTCCAAAATATTTCCTCTTGTTTACATAAATTTCCCAAACTAGATGGTATTTATCAGCCTGCACACTTTTGTCTTTATCAAATCCATCGTTTATCAGAGCCTTGTTGAGTTCTAAAATTTTAATTTCCACTGATTGTTTTTCCTCAAAAATGTTACCAAAATCTTTCCGGTTCCATTCCTTTAATCTTAACTTAATGTGCTTTAATATTTTATGAAGAAGGTACATCTTAGATCCTTGTATTTGTAAGTCTTCAGCCCACCATTTTTCAATGTTACTAATGAAATCTGGGTGGGAGAGCCAGAGGTTTTCTAATCTAAAGTGTCTATTCCTGGGAGAATCTATACCCTTGATTTCCAACTGAACCGGCCAGTGGTCTGAACCACCAAAAGGAAGCACTCTGGCTGTGATTTCACTATTTAGAAACATTAATTCCTTCGATATCATGAACCTGTCTAACTTAGACACTACCAGCGCCTCACCTCCTCTTTTATTGTTCCATGTAAAAAGGCCATTGCTTGAATCTGACTCAACCAAATTCATATTGTCTATAAATGATTGAAACGCTAAGGAGTCTTTGTTGAGCACTCTGGCACCTCCTTTTTTTTCTGAGAGAGATTTGATCATGTTAAAATCTCCTCCCATGATCCAAGGAATTCTAGTCTGTCTGCTCCTGAGGTCACTAAGGGCTTCTAGCAATTTGAGTTTATCCTCTAATTTTTGAGGACCATAAACATTTGTTACTAGGAATGTTTCAGATACCCCAACAGGTTGAATGACCACTGATAGATAATTTCTTGATGCCTCTGCATCCATAATGCTGATCCTTTGGGGATTCCAAAGAGTAAGAATACCCCTCGCTGTGTTCTCCGCTTTAACCTCTAGAAACTCATATCTAAAGAGCCATTTGTTGTGTATGAGTCTTATTTTCTGAGTGGAACATTTTGTTTCTTGGATGAAAATCATGTCCGACATATCTTGTTTCATTCTATAACTAAGCAATCTTTGTTTTCTTTTACTTCCTAGACCTCTGATATTCCAAGATGTAAATTTCATTTTTAAAGACTTGTAAAGGAGTAACTGGTTAAGTCTTTCATCTTACCGGAATCTATCATTAGCTTTCCACACTCCATCAGAAGTTCCTTCTGCTTTTTCCGGCCTCTCTTTTTACTAGTATTTCTAGGAGCTAGTCCCGGGGTTGGTTTCATTGTTTTCACTCCTTTGTTTTCCAGCTTGTCAGTGGTTATTCTTGTTTCTAACCCTCTTTCCTGAGTCTTCCATAAAAACAACTGCTGTATTCTGTTGCAGTCCTCTTGGGGTAGTGAATCTATCCCTCCTGTGGTTCCTTGCATCAAGAACCCTTCCAGATCTAGGTGTTCCTTTTCTAGAATTTCTTGTAGTTCATGATCTTCTAGATCTGTTTCACTTTGGGTCATTTCCATATCCATTTCTGCTTCAGTCTCACTATTCATAGTTTCTTTCCTGTTACAAATCTCTTGTGTTATGATGTATTTCTCCTCCTTCTCTTTTTCCTTAGGTCCTTCCTCCATTGCTTGGTCTTCACTTGTAGTTTCTTCCTTTTCTTCCAGTACTTGAAACATGTTCGTGTTGATCTTTTTCCCCTCGCTACGTTGTTGCCTTGATCCCTTTCTGCTTCCTTTTCCTTTACTTACCACTTTTTGAAAGCTTTCGGTATCCTTCACAGTTTTAGGTTCTCCTTTATTTCCTACTTTACTAAGAGGACAGTCTCTAATCAAGTGACCATGTTCGTGGCATCTACGACATCTGAACGGGATATGCTCATAATCCACCTTTTGGACCCATTCTTCATCAAAGACTTCCAGGATTAATTCCTCTGGGAGAGCACCTGATAGATCCATTTCTACGCAAATCCTAGCATAGGAAGTATATTTACCCCTTCTAGTGGCTTCCGAAGCTTTCACAAAGCAACCTAGCTTATTGCCAATGGCAGCAAGTGACCCATGTTGCCAATAATCGAGAGGTAGGGAATAGAGCCTTACCCATACAGGTACCGAGGTGAATGTCTCCCTTTCTAGAATGAAGTTCATTTTCCACGGCCCCATATAGAGGCCTGCTACTGCAAAAAAGTAGGGTCCACCTTTGAATATTCTATCTTTATCTTCAATGTTAGTAAATACCACGGTAAAAAACCATTTGACCCTAGATGGAGATCAATACTACCTTTGGGTTTCCAGTGGTATTTGATCCATGTCTGTAATGCCTTTTCAGAGGGCCAAATTCCCATGAATTTGCAAATTATGGCGTACGTCCCCATATGGTCCCTGTGCTCCTGCAGAGAAGGATCATTCAACACAACTCTCGGAGTAATCTCCATTTTGGGTCTGCACTGTCCCTTTTGATTTTTGTCCCTTGTTCCCTGGATTTTGTCTTCTTCCTCTTTGTCCTTTGTGCTACTGTTTACCTTGGTCCTGGCCCCATCTGACTCCTTTTCATTAATTTTCTCCCCTTCTTCACTAGACCCTTTGACTTTACCCAATGGTGCCTTGCCTCTACTGGTAGTTTCTTCCTTGTAGGAGGGAGTGGAGATCCCTCCTCTACTGCGCTCCATAGGGAGCAACCTTCGATCTCCTCTGTAGCCCTATCTTCGCGTCCTCGAGTTCACAGGCCCCTATCTGTGTCTAGTTATTTTTGAGCTGCAACATTTTTGTTGAATTTTTTTTTTTATCATTTTTTTTAAATGAATGCCTAAAAGAGGTAGGGGTCTGAAGCCCACTAGGGGCCAAAGAAATACTGATAAATCTAAAACCAAATCTCATATTGGGCCTCCTTTTGTAGGCAAAAAGTCTAAACAAACTCAGACTCATCACGCAGGAACAATCTACTTGGGCTCTAGCAGCAGTGGGCCAGGTGTGACACAACCCACAAAGGGGAAGACGGGGACTATTAGAACCCATAGTTAGCCTTCTGAGCCTGTTGAGAGCAATTCGTGTGGAACAAAAACAATGGCAGACCAGGAAGACCATGCAGAAGGAACTGGTGCAAATTAGGTAAATGAGGAAAAATCCACTTTTGGATTCCCAATTTTGGATCCTAATACACAAGTAAAAATGAAAAATATTTCACCATCAGCTCTTCCTCATTTCTATGGTAAGGTACATGAAGACCCAAACTTTTTCCTATTTGAGTTTGATATTTAGTGTAGAAGTTATGATTATTCATCTGATGCCCAGAAGTTAAAGTTGTTTCCTGCGACTCTCAAGGACACAACACTCCACTGGTTCATGGGACTAGGAGGAAACACTATATCTTCTTGGGAACAAATGAAGAGAGTGTTCTTGCCAAAATATCAGGAATATTGTAAGACTAGAGATATTCAAGATGAAATCTTTACTATTGTGCAAAATGATGATGAGACTCTAGAGGACTACTTGGAGAGATTCTTGTACATCCTCCAAAGGTCAAAGCACAAATTTGATCTAAGTACCATTAGAACCTTGTTCTTATAGGGGATTACAGATGATGCTAGGAATAATCTAAATCTGTTAGGACAAGGGGATATTGCTCAAAAATATTTTGATCAAATCTGTGACTTGTGCAGGAAATTCTCGAGGAACCAATATAGATCCGGTAAAGGAATTCAGAATAGAAATAAGAAAACTAAATCTACTGATGCTATGATTATTGGATTAGAAAACAAAATGGACAATATGAAAATTGAAATAATGAATACTATTAATAAACAAATAGAGTCTTTGAATTTTCAGCAAAAACTTGTAGAGGAACAAGAGTCATTGTATATTTTTTGTCCAAAATGTAGAAGAAAGCATCTCTTAAGAGAATCCTCTTGATATTAAAGAAACTAATAAATGTGCAATTTGTACAGAGAACCATTCCATAGAAAAATGTCCCTCCATACTTGGTCTGAAAACTATACTTGAATGAGGACAACCTGAAGCTGAATCACTGCATGCTATGGGAGCACGAAGAAACTCACCTAAAGTAAGTGCAGGTATGGCTCCTGAACCTCCACTACATTTTTTTGGTTATAATGCACATTCATATTCCTATCCTAACACTAGTCACTCTCAAAATAGGCAACATGGGAACCAATATCATTATGGACAACCCTCCCAATCTTCGCAACAAGGATGGAGAGGTCCAAACCATTCAAACCATTCAAATCATTAACATCATTCCTATCCTGCACCTATGTAGTCATACCCTCCTACATATGCACCTTACCCAATGCCACAACTATCATTACCTCAGTTGAGTCAGCCAATGCCACCATTGCTTTTACCTCCACCATTTAGACCTTCTCAGCTGCTTGCCCAACCTTTACTCAACCCCAATAACAAAGCGATACAAATGATCCATTCTATAAACTCGCTTTCTTCATCCAGATATTAGTCCATGTCATTTGGAGTCAATGACCTCCAATTGAGATCGGGGAAGATAGTAACCTCAGAAAATCAAAAGCAACCTATGGTGATTATCAACGAGAAAGGTGAGGAGGAAACTCATGATCATTCTGAAAAAGATGACACCATCTAGCCTATCCACGTACCTTCTGAGCCTTTTCCATCTTCTTCCAACCGAACTCCCTATCCAGAGAGGTTAGTTGTGGAGAAGAAAGACCCCATTCCTGAGTCTAGCCTAGCTTGCGAGCTTAGGAACCTTTTCATAAAGGTACCTTTGCTCCAAGCTATTAAAGAGATCCCCATTTTCACAAAAATCATTACGGAACTCTGTCTCAAGAAGGAGAAGAGTAGAACCTCAAACTATTCAATTTGTTGTTAGAGCAGTAGAGTTGATGATGGGGTGTATGCACATGGAGAAATATACCGACCCCAGAAACCCTGTTGTCTCTATTCAGATAGGTGATGTCCTTGTCTCCAATGTACTTATAGACCTGGGGGCAACCATTAATGTTATGACCAAGAAAACCATGGATCAACTTGGATTGGTCCAGATTCATCCTACTCCCATTGTGCTTGAACTAGCAGACAGATCTAGAATCAAGCCGGAAGGGGTGTTGGATGATGTGGTTGTTTCTCTAGAATCTTGGGAATACTTCGCAGACTTCATTGTGCTTCAGCCAAAGAATCTTATGGGAGGACATCCCTTGATCTTGGGAAGACCATGGCTTGCTATGGCTGATGCTTATATTGGATGCCATTCTAGTGACATGTATATTTCCCATGGAGATTCCAAGAAGAAGGTCACCTTGTATCCACCCGCTAGATCCATTCAGGAGCTAGAAGACACTTTATGGTTAGACTTCCTGAACAATCTAGACACTATGCCTAATTTGGAGTCATTGAGTCAGATTTTTAGTCTAGATTTTCAGGAAAGATATGAATCTCGACCAACATCTCTGTGTACTCTTGAGCCTGATACCACTCTTATTGAGATTAGTCCAGGTAAATCCTTGCATATCGGTTCAGACTTGGATTCTTCCCAGCAAGAGCAGCTTGTGAATTTGTTGCAAAACCATCTTGGTGCCTTTGCATGGGGCTATGAAGATATGAAAGGCATCCCTCTTGAAACTTGTACCCATCATATCTAGATTTAGGATGGAGCCCGACCTGTCCGACAATCCCAAAGGCATATGAAAACCCAACTCTAAGAGATGTTGTAAAGGAAGAATTTCAAAAACTCTTAAATGTTGATTTTATCTATCCTATTTAAAGCCATTGGGTCTCTCCTTTGGTATTAATCTCAAAAAAAGATGGGAGATGGCGCATTTGTATTGAGTACAAGGAATTTAACAAGGCCACTCTTAAAGATTACTTCCCCCTTCCTTTCATCGATCAGGTACTCGATACCCTTGCCAGTAAGAAGTACTTTCTTTTCTAGATGGCTTTAGTGGGTATAACCAGATACATATTGTACTCGAGGATCAACACAAAACCACTTTTACATGTCCATGGGGTACATTTTATTACCGAGTGCTTCCCTTTGTGCTATGTAATGCCCTGGCTACCTTTCAAAGGGCAGTCTTTGCTATTTTTGCTGACCTTGAGTGTGTGGAAATCTATATGGATGACTTTTTTTGTGTTTGGTTGTCATTTCAGGAAGCCCTCAAAAATCTAGAAAAATTACTTCTTCACTGCCAAGAAGCTCATCTCACCTGAGTGACAAAAAATGCAGATTAATGTGCAAGGCAGGGGTGGTTCTTGGCCATCTTATTTCTTACAAAGGTATGCAGGTTGACCCTGCAAAAATAGAAATTATTTTGAGTCTTCCTACACCCAAAACTCAAAGGGAAGTGAGAGGTTTTCTAGGACATGCGGGTTACTATAGGAGATTCATTGAGAATTTATCAAGGATAGCTATCTACCTTTTCTGACTTTTGTCTAAAGATAGTGAGTTTTCTTGGTCCAGAACTTGCCAACAATCCTTTGAGACATTGAAGGAAAAACTAGTCTAGGCACGAGTTTTGAGAGGACCAAACTGGTCCCTGCCATTTCATATTTCCTGTGATGCCTTAGATACTGCTATTGGTGCAACTTTAGGACAAGAAGAAGACAAACAATCTTATGTTATTTATTTCATTAGTAAAAACTTGTTGCCCACTGAACTCAATTATATGGTTATTGAGAAAGATTTTTTAGCTGTAATTTTTTCCATTAATAAATTCTGACATTATATTATAGGATATGAAGTCTTTGTGCATACTGACCATTCCACAATAATATATTTGATGAATAAACCATTAAGTAGTGGTAGAGTGACTAGGTGGTTATTATTGTTACAGGAATTTAATATTACCGTTATAGATAGACTGGGAAAATCTAATGTAGTAGAAGATTATCTTTCAAGATTAAATAATCTTGGTGAAGCAATTCTTGTTGATGATGATTTTCTTGATGAACATCTTTTTGGTGTATCAATAAAATCCCCATGGTTTGATGACATAGCTAACTATTTAGTCCCTGGAAAATTACCACCTCACTTATCTGCTCATGAAAAGCGGAATATTATACAGAAAAGCGTTGCATATTCCTAGATTCAAGGAGACCTCTTTTACACCATAGCAGATCTCATTATTCGTAGATGTGTAAGAGAGGAAGAAGTGTTTGATATTTTAAAATATGCCCATGATGAACCTTGCAGGGGTCACTTTGCCGATAAGCGAACTACATACAAAGTGTTACGAGCTAGCTATTTTTGGCCCTCCTTGTTTAAGGATGCCAAATAGTATGTTAAGGGATGTGACAGCTGTTAGCGAATTAGCCAACCTAATCAAACGAATGAAATGCCTTTATGTCCTTAGGTTATGATTAAGTCTTTTGAAAAATGGGCCATTGATTTTGTAGGACCAATAAATCCAACATCATTAAATAAAAAGCATATTTTGGTTTGTACAGGTTTCGTTACAAAATGGGTAGAAGCTAAAGTTGTTTCTTTTGCTATTGAAAGGGTTGTTGTTGATTTTCTTTTTACTGGAAAATTTACTAGATTTGGCGTGCCTAGAGAAATTATTTCTGACAATGGAACACATTTTATTTCTAATCTGGTACAGGGTGTGATGGAGCAGTACAAAATATGACACAGGAAATCTACACCGTATCACCCACAAGAAAATGGTCGGGTGGAGTCCACAAACAAGGTGATTGAGTCCATCCTCAAAAAGACAGTAAATATTCACAGAAAGGATTGGGCTGACAAATTACCGGAAGCATTGTGGGCATACCAAACCACTTGGAGGAACAACACAGGACACACACCATATGAGTTGGTGTACGGGAAACAAGTCCTCTTGCTAATAGAATTCCAGATTAAGACTTTCAGCACTGTAGTCCAATTGGAGCTAGATCTCTCTGAAGCACAAAAACAACGTCTTATACAGTTGAATGAGTTAGATGAATTCCGAAGGGATGTTGTCCAACAGAACATCTTGGTTCAACAACAGCGCAAGAAGTGGCATGAAAAGTCCATCCAGAAGAAGCAATTCCAACCAGGTGATTGGGTGCTCCTTTACGATTCTAGATTCAAATATTTTAAAGGGAAATTCCATACATGTTGGATGAGACCCTATGAGGTGGTCAAAGTGTTTGAAAATGGAGTGGTAGAGATTAAGACTATTGATGGACGAAATTCTGTGTTTCTGGTAAATGGGCATAGATTGAAGGTATATTTTCAGCCCCTTACAAAAGGAGATTTTATGTAGCAAGTCCAACAACAATCTAAAAAGGAGTTGGTAGGTGGTAACACCAACCTATTGAAGATTTGATTCTTTCTTTTTCTCATTTAAAAAAAATAATAAAAGAAAAAAAATGACAAAAATAAAAAGTAATTTTTTTTTTCCTGTAATTATGAAAATCAATTGACTGGCATGATTGTAAAAGGATCAACTTGAAAACTAGCATGCTGGTAGGAAAATCAAAATTTCAATAAAAAGGGAATGTTACTTGATTTTTTAGATATGATGGCTGCCACCATGAAGAAGCAAGTTCAAGGAACCCAACCCTTACCCGAGTTTGGGGTAACTAGCATGGAAATTTTTATCCAAGTAAATGCTTAATTCCCGCTGCAATTACTTTTTCCGGTACCAGTGCAGGCAGACCTTGAAGATAAATTTTTTCCTTTCTTCTATTTCCTATTTCATAAATTCCCACTATTTTTCTTTTTCTAAATCCCCAATGAATTACCCTCCTCTTTCTTCTAAGAAAACTACCCTTACCCGATTCCGTAAAATCCCACTTTTTCCCCTGAATTTTTTCCACATCCCATTCTCGCTTATCCTCCTTGGTGATATTATTCTTGGAATCCCTGCAGTAATGTTCCTTCCCATTTTGAAAATCACCCCTTTCCCACTTCTTTATTCCCTCATAAATTGATTGCAGAATTTGATGCAGTCGATCTAGAAGGCATGCTCATGAAACACCAAAGGATGGAGAATAAAAAATTTCTTGTATATTGAGGCAAATTCTTTTAAAAGTCTAGCTACAGAATTGTGTTCTATTAGTATTTTTATTTTGGTAAAATCCCTGGTGCAAGATGCATAGTGCAAGCAGTCAGCACAGTGCAGTGCAAGCAGGATCAGTGCAGGAGTGTAGCCGACTGTGAAAGAAAGTGCAAAACAAATTTCACATAATACATGAGCGTCTTATGAAGAATGTTTATGGAATTTTATTACTCTGCACATGAGTGATTCTTGCACTGATAGATCATAGCATTATAAATTTTAATTAATACTTTGTTTTATCATTTACTGACTTAGGAAATTTTTTAAAGTGCAAGATATATTGGGTTCTGAAATCTAATTTTTTAATGAGTACTAAAATATGTCTTAATTGAATTATGAGGTAGACTGTGGCATAGTACAGATTGTCTGAAAACTCATACTCACCTCCTTTGAAAAAATATCCCATCACTTGTTCATCATTGTCTTACCTCCTAACTCCATCATTATGATTGTTATACCCTCGCCGCATAAGCCTCTGCCACATCCAATCATTATTGCTCACCCGTAGCAAGATGATACGTATCTGCATCTGATCCGAGGAGTCGTTCTTTTATCATTAAACATGATCAGTTGGATGGGATTGAAAGGATAGAGGATGGATGAACCTCTAGCATAAAATTCTTAGCAATCATTGGTATCGCTTACCAAAATCCTTTTCTGGTTGTGACAGGGAATTGTGACAAATTCGAACATGGCACCTGTAAGGAATGAGCCATCATCCTTGAAGGAGATAACGCAGACTGCGGAATACCGGAACAATCTTGCACTATTGTAAGAATTCAAGTTCCTTCCATTTTTGTAGAAGTTTGATGGCTTCGACATGGTTGTGGTGCTGGCGTTTGCGAAGACATTTGAAGGAGGCTGAGCTAGGGTTGGTTCATTAGAATTCGAAGTCACGGAGGAGTCCATTGCGCGAGCTACATGTTTTCCAACTACATGGGAGTAGTGGTTCAAAAACGATGGCGTCAATTTGTGATTGACAGAAAGCTCAAAGTTGACTAGAAGAAAGTGCTTCCACAGAGCACCATGCTCGGAAAATGGCGAGACCTCTTATACATACTACAAAAATTTTTGACCTGCGAGGGATGTTACACATTAGCGTTCGTGTAGCATATCAGGTTATTGTTGCACTTTGAGTCGAGGAAACTTATTAATTTTCCTTACTACCTGCTTTGAAGTCTCAAGAAAAAGGTGAAAGGTGTGTAGAGTGGGGACGCAAGCCAAGTCGCATATAAGCTATATCATCATGGGCTTGTCACAATCCTCCTCAAGAAAGTGTTGGAAGAGAAGGGAGTGACCTGGAAGGCATTCCTGAAGAAGTTTTAGGTGAGGAGTGCAAGGAAGTCTGCTGGCACGAGTGAAAGCAAGAAAATGAATGTAGAGACACCATCCCTTGCTAAGAAAAAGGGTAAAAGCATGCCGGTGCAAGCAGAAAATAAGTCTATCGAAGAAACTCTGCCCTCAGCAAAGAAAAGAAAAATCAAAACCCCGACAAAGAAGAAGACTGTCTCTCCAGGGATGAATCAATATCGGTCAAGCTCTCTGATTGTGATTGATGAATCACCTCAGGTTTTTCCTAAAGACCATAACCTTTCAGTACTTGCAGATGGAGCGGCCTACACCATGGTAAATGAAGAAAACGTGGAAAAGGAAGGTGACATATTATTGTCTACCTTTGTTCACAGATTAAGAAAGAAGAAGATGAGACCGAGAGCAGGTGAAGTCCAGGAAGAGGGTCACGAGGATGATGTGGCATGGCACATGGCGACTCTTGACAATTTTGATGAACAGAACATTGAAACCCTCAATGTTTTTGATGAACAGGGTACTGAAGACCCTGCTGGTTTAAATGAACAGGGTACTGAATCTCCTGAAGAAATGGAAGAATAGGGCATTAAAAACCATGTGGAGTTAAGTGCACAAGGTACTAAAACCCTTGGCACAAAGGCTATGGAGGGAACCAAAACCCTCGGTGATATAGAAATCTTGGGCGTAGAAACTCTTAGCGATGTCATAATGAAAACGCTAGATGACCTTAATCTTGACAATGATAGGACTTGCTTTGAGTCCATTGCAGAGAAGGTATTTACACTAGAGGATCTGAGCACAGAGCCCTCTACCCTCTACCTCAACAACTAAATAGTGGAATTGGAGCAACATGTTCATGACCTGGAGGCTTTGAACCAGGTCATGAAGAAGCAAAATTGGCAAAAGCAAGGGGAGCTAGAGCTGCTCGCAGAGGTCAAGAAACAGAAACAACAAGTGAAAGTATGGAAGTATCAGGCTTCCAAGTGCTATAAACGCCTCAAGAAGGTGACTAATAAGTTGAAAGGAGCCCAAGGTAAAAAGCCAAAGGTAGTGAAAGCAGGGATAAGTATTGAAGTACAGGATTGAGAGCTGGCCACCCATTTTTGAATATTTTTTGCAGAAGGTAAAATGTTGTGTGAGGACACACAACAGATTAGGGATGGGAGGATGTTGGTGTCCCAAATTTCTCTATTTTTACCCTATTCCCATAAGCCTTAACCTCTATTTTATCTCTATTTAACCCTCTCATTCCTGCACTAGTCCAAGATAATCATCTATTCCTACATATACTTCGCATTTCCTAATTAAGATTTATTAAGTTCTTTATTAATTACTTTACATAGATTTCATACCTTTTAGTATCTCTTGTAACTTATGTTTAACTTTCCTGAAAGTAATTGAAGAACTAAGTGTTAATCATTATTTAGCGTGATCAGTGTAGGCAGATTCCTACACTGCCAACGATGTTTCTCCATGATCACCATGATAGTTTGAATCCTTCCATGTGGCCATTTTTGATCCACGAATCCTAGTTCGGTTGCAGACTATCTAAGGATGGATATTGGTGGCGTATAGTCAGGGATACTTGCAAAGAATATGGTCTATGACAAGCAAAGTTCATGCTTTATTATAACCATTAGCCGGTTTTGCAATGTTGTTTGTTAGTCCGTTTGGCCGAAAGGCTCGAATAAGAAATGACTGTAATTAGTAGAATATGGCTAAGGTCGAGAGATTGTATATAATGTAGACCGTAGGTAGAGCCAAGTGAGCAATCTCTGAGTTTGTAATTTCATTTACGCATGTTCCTCTTAACCAGATCGCGTATACACGCGGGATTGCTAATGGAAAGTCGCGTATGCGTATACACGCAATTTCATGCACGGAAAAGTGCGTACATGTGGGAAAGCTTATTATTGGGTCCATGGTATTTTTGACCTATGGTTTTGGACCTTGGTATTGCATCTGAAGTATTGAACCCAGGTTTTGGTTCTCTATGGTTTTGGACCATGGTTTGAGTAAGGCCTAAGGCTATAAAAAGGAGGAGATCATTTGGCAAAGTCATTGACTGAAGTATTGAATATTTGATAAAGAGCAAGATCTGGAATACTGGTGATTGGTTAATGGTGCATAGCTGAATCTGAATCGAGGAACCTGAGCGCAAGAAGATGGATAAGTTTGAATTGTAGTATATTTGTGTGTTTTGATCTATTATATTTGGCGCATGACTTGATCTATAAATCTGAAAATATGGGTATAACTGATGTCTGAATATTTAAAAGAGTGAACTATCTTTTATAGATCTGTATGTAGGTTCAGCGAAGCAAAGGCGCGTA
This sequence comes from Pinus taeda, assembly GCA_000404065.3. Lineage (NCBI taxonomy): Eukaryota > Viridiplantae > Streptophyta > Pinopsida > Pinales > Pinaceae > Pinus > Pinus taeda. The sequence goes on from APFE031543804.1 coordinate 29,514, forward strand.
TACATGCTGTTTCTATGAATGTAAATTGCGTATACGTAGGTTGGGCTTGATTCAGAAGCGTATGCACACAGGTAGTACACATTGAAGTAGCGTACGTCTCTTGGATATATGTTTTAGCTACTTCTATTAATTGTTGTAGTATTCAGGGTTCATGATTGGTGACTGGTTACAGTTATTGTTTTCTGGGCATAGCATACAAAGAAGTGATTGTTTGATTCAGTATTGGGTTGTACAAAGAGATCGATTGATGCATATATACTTGATGCTTGATTAATATTATTCATGGATCCAGTCTGAAAATTTATGAAACGTGGTCCCTGGAAGAAAAAGAAGGTTGTAGCCTTCTGTAGGTCAGCACCTACGTACTAGTATTTCAGCTAGTACAAGAGCTAAGGGGGTTGTATCTCCCTTCCAGGATAAGCTAGAGAACGAGAGAGGGTTGTAGCCCTCTGCAGGTAGCAGCCTACGTACTGGTAAAGGACTGCACCATTACAAAAATATTGTAAAAAGAAGTTTCTAATTAAAAGAAGATAGAGCTGAATTGCAGCAGGTGGTTTTCACCCACATTGGGTTTCCACCTTATATCTTGTGTTCTTATGTGTGATTGCCTATTCTGTTTCACTGTTCCTGGTTACTGTTTATATGGTTTGATGCACAGATTAATGATCAACATCTGAAGAATAATTTAAATTACAAGGCTGCTGATATACTCTTGTTTCCTTCACTGAAGTTGCGTACATACATGGTATTTACTAACTAAAGTAGCGTATACAAATCTGATTGTGAAATGAAAAATAATTGACCTGATAATACTGATTCACCCCCCCCTCTCAGTATTATTTCCAACAATTGGAATCAGAGTAGGTCCTTCAGAAGAAGCTTGATCGCTTGAAGGAAGATCCATCATCATGAGCAATTACGAGAAAGAAGCATCGACCAGGGCACCAATTTTTTATGGGAGCAACTTCGTCTATTGGAAGGTAAGAATCACTGCATATCTTCAATCTCTTGGTACAGAAGTATGGGATATCGTGGAAACAGGATACACATTTCCTTCAGCAACTCCTACAGATGCGGCTGGTAAGAAGCAGTATGAAACAAATGCAAAGGCTGTCAATACTCTATTAGGGAGTCTATCTCAATCAGAATTTGTCAAGGTTATGCAGCTCAAAACCGCAAAAGAGATATGGGACAAGATCGTTCTGAGCTATGAAGGAGATGACCAGGTAAAATGAGCAAAACTTCAAACTCTCAGAATTCAATATGAAAATCTCAGAATGTACAATGATGAAAATGTGGCTAACTATTTCCTACGTATAGTTGAGATTGTTAATTGAATGAAAAATTTGGGTGAAGAAATAAAAGAAGTTGTGTTGGTTGAAAAAGTTCTAAGATCTTTGTCTTCTAAGTTTGAATCAAAAGTTTTTTCCATAGAAGAAAATAGAATCTACAGAGCCTTACCATGTCACAGCTACACAGAATCCTAACCGCTTACGAAATGAGAAAAGGGGGGCCATCAGACAAGAGAGAAGCCGCATTCAAAGCCTTAGGAAAAGGAGATTACAATGACTTAGGACATATATCGGAAGATGAGGAAGAATCAAGTTTTGTCAAGAACCTTCATCGGGGTTCTGGAAGACTCAGAGGTAAGTTACCTTTCAAATGTTTTGCTTGTGGAAGAGTCGGTCACTATGCTGCCAAGTGTCCTCATAAAGATAAGTTTGACAAAGGTAAGGAACCAGTTAGATGGAACAGAAAATAGAATCTAAGTAAGAAGAGCTATTACACACATGAAGACAGTGATGGACTTTCAAATAGTGATGAAGATGAACAAGGTAATGATTATAGACTTCTGATGGCTTTTGAAGATGATGATTTCTTGGATGCTATAGATGAAGAAGGTCTTTATGAAGAAATTTCTAAACTCAAAATTTGCTTAGAAGAAAAGAACATGATTATAGATACTCTGACATTCCAACTTGCTGAAAGAGAAAAACACAATGAAAAGTTAGAATGTGAAATTGTGGGACTTAGAAAAGATATTGATAAATCAAAAGCTCTTAATCTTAAATTTGCTAAAGGATCTGAAACTTTAGATGAGATTATCAAAGTGCAACGTTCTCCTCTAATCAAAACAAGTCTTGGATATACTGAAGAATATAAGCAAGCACAGAAGCCATCCACCTCCAAAAGTTATCTTGATGCAGCAAGGAGAAGTGAACAGGTTGACAATCGCCAACAAAGGCATAATACAGATCACCAGGTAAATCAGGGACAATTTACTTCAAGAATGAACAAAGATTCTCAAGTAAATCGGGGGCAATCTACTTCAAGGATGAACAAAAGCTACAACCAACCACAGGTAAATCATTCTCAATTTGCCTCAAGAATGGATGTCAATGGAAATTACAATCATTTGGTCGGTAGGTTTGATAATCGCAGGAATTTATTCAATGGCCAATGTTTCTCTTGTCATAACTTTGGTCACAAAGCTACTCAATGTGTTGCCTACAAGACCATCATGACTAGAGAAGCTCAAAAACAAAGGAGTATGACTGGGATCATGAAAAGGGCTACAATAACTTTTCTGCTCTTGAGAATGAAATAGAATGTTCTATTTGTAACAACTTCGGTCATGAAGATTCTGAATGCAGGAGTAGGTTTCGGTAAACAAATCAGAAGGAGCAAGCTTCATTAAGTCCCAAAACATGGAGAAAGAAAGAACCACAACCAGAAATATGTGGGATAGCCTTATATGTAGAAGGACAGGAAAATCAGTGATACATTGACAGTGGATGCTCAAAACATATGACAGGTGATAAAGAGAAACTTCAGTCATATAGTGCCTTAGAAAAGGAAAAGAAGGTCTCATTTAGAAATGACACCCTTGCTCTCATAAAAGGTAAAGGTTCTGTTCTTCTAAAAGAAAAGGTCAAAGCTAGGAATGTTATGTATGTTGATGGCTTAAAACATAATCTATTAAGTGTCAGTCAAATGTGTGACCAAGGAAATGAAGTAATATTTAGATCAAATGGATGCATTGTTCATGAGATTGATACATGAGAAACAGTGATCAAAGGCATAAGAACTCCAAATAATTGATACATACTCAAGGGAGGACAACAACAATGCTATCTAAGCAAGAATGATGAACACTGGTTATGGCAAAAAAGATTGGGGCATCTAAGCTTCTCTCAGATAAGGAAAGCATGCAAATATCAGGCAGTTTGTGATCTCCCCGACATCAGAATTCTAGATAATACAATATGGAAATCATGTCAGTTTGGTAAGCAAACCAGAACAAATTTCCTTGAGAAAGAAGGATCAGCCAGCAGGCCACTTGAACTTGTCCATACTAATGTATGTGGTCCATCTAGGAAAAGGTCACCTCGAGGAGAAGAATATTTTATATTATTCATTGACGACTTTTCCAGGATGTGTTTGATAGGACTTATGAAGCATAAAGATGAAGCTTTTGAAAAGTTCAAATCATTCAAAGCCTTGGTTGAAAAAGACGCAGATTGCAGAATCAAATGCCTCAGGTCTGATCGAGGAGGGAAATTTACCTTGGATGAATTTTTCGACTTTTGTGAAGAACATGGAATGAGAAGGGAATTCTCTATTGCAAGGACTCCTCAGCAAAATGGAGTAGTGGAAAGGATGAACAGAACTATTCAACAAATGGCTCGTGCTATGCTTGATGAGTCTGGAACTCTCGCAACCTTCTGGGGTGAAGCCGCATTTGCTGCAGTTACTATTCTCAACAAGACAAACGTCCGGGTAAACAGCACTCAAACTCCTCATGAACTTTGGTATGGTAAGACTCCTACAGTAAAATACTTCAAAATTTTTTGAAGCAAATGCTACATCAAAAAGACTAATGAAAACCTTGGCAAGTTTGAACCTAGAGTAGTTGAAGGCATTCTTCTTGGTTACTCCCCCCACAACAAAGCATATAAGTGTTACAATAAAAGACTTGGAAAAATTGTTGACAATATTGATGTAGTGGTTTATGAAGAAGGAAAACACTCCTAGGCAAGTAAAATCTGAAGATTTCGAAGATGATGAGGACTATCCTTCAACATCAAATCAGATTCATGATGAAGAAGAAACCCATGAGGTACCAGAAGAACAGATAAGGATATAAGAAAAGACTCCATCCAGGTACGTTCAAAAGAATCATCCAGAAACTCAAATTTTGGGGCAGAAAGAGGCAAGTGTACAAACAAGGAGAACCATTTCAGAAGCTTCAAGCTATCTAGCATTGCTCTCCTCCACTGAACCACAAAATGTAAGAGAGGCATGCAAAGATGAATGCTGGGTCAAGGCCATGGAGGAAGAACTTGAGCAGATTGAAAAGAATGACACTTAGGAGTTGGTTCCTAGACTAAACGATAAGAATGTCATAGGGACAAAATGGATATTCAAAAACAAGCTGAATGAAAGTGGAGATGTAATTAGAAACAAGGCCAGACTTGTTTTTAAAGGGTATGCTCAACAAGAAGGTATAGACTTTAAAGAAACTTTTGCATCGGTTGCTAGACTAGAAGCTATAAGAATGTTCCTTGCTCTTTCTAGTTTTCAGAAGTTCAAAGTATTTCAAATGGACGTGAAATCTGCCTTTCTGAATGGACTTGGATGAAGAAGTGTATATTGAGAACCAGATGGGTTTATCCTTGGAAATGATCCAAAGCTTGTATGCAGACTCAAAAAGGCTCTCTATGGCCTTAAACGGGCTCCAAGGGCTTGGTATTATCGATTGGATAAGTATCTCCATCAACAAGGTTTTACAAAAGGATCAACAGATAGAAATCTATATATAAAGATTGACAATGGTAAGTTGCTAATACTTGTTGTGTATGTTGATGATATCATCTTTGGTAGCAATGAAGAAGACATGAGTCAAAACTTTGCCTTGGTGATGCAAAAAGAATTTGAAATGTCTCTGCTTGGTGAGCTCACATATTTTCTTGGTTTACAAGTCCAACAAAACAAAGACGATATTTTTCTATCACAAACCAAGTACCTTAAGCAGATCTTGAAGAAATATGGGATGGAGGATTCAAAACCAATATGTACCCCTATGATAATAGGATGCAGACTTAACGCAAATGATGAATCAGCAACAGTACATCAACCAACCTATAGATCCATGATTGTTAGTCTGCTCTATCTAACAGGTACCCGACCAGATATTATGCATGCAGTAGGAATAGTTGGAAGGTTTCAAGCAAATCCAAAGGAAAATCATCTTCAGGCAATTAAGAGAATTTTCAAGTATCTTAAAGGAACTTAAAACTATGGCTTATGGTATCCTAGAGGTTCAGATCTCACACTTCATGGATATACAGATGCAGATTGGGTAGGAAGCGTGGATGACAAAAAAAGCACTAGTGGTGGTGCATTCTTCATGGGTCCTAGATTAGTATCTTGGTTTAGCAAGAAACAGAGTTCAATTGCATTATCTACAACTGAAGCAGAATATGTAGCTGTTGCATCTTGTTGTACACAACTCCTTTGGATGATGCAAACAATGCACGACATGCAAATCACTTGTACTCCACCTATCTCCATTTTTTGTGATAATACAAGTGCAATCAATATTTCAAAGAATCCCGTCATGCATTCAAAGACCAAGCACATACTTATCAAATATCATTTTCTCCGGGAACAAGTGGCTTGAACAAAAGGTCAAATTGGAGTATGTTCCCTCTAAGGAACAAGTTGTTGATATACTCACCAAACCACTGCCCAGGGAGACATTTGAATACCTCAGATAGAAGCTGGGGGTAGTTGATGCATCATCTTGCTGTTGAATCTTGTCTGTTTCAGAGAAAGGTGGTTATACGCGGGTTTCATGAGGTTGATACGCATACATATGGATACACCGGTTTATATGGATACAGTCGCATATATGTTGGTTGAAGACAAACAATGGGCCAGGCTCTGAGAGAAAAGAGTCTGATATGGGTCTGTCAGAGACCATCTGACACAAGTTCAGGGGGAACATATAATGCATTGTTGGCATTATCTTGGTTCAATTTCTCAGTTGCTTTTGGTTTCAGGTGAGGTAGATGCAGAGGGAGATCATGGTTGCTGGGCTAAAAGTTGATTGACAGATGCGGCTAATGATAATTGTTGATAACTATCAGAGTCTTGTTGTAGATATTTCGTCTCTATGTCATATATTTCTTTTCATTATCAAGGTCATGTAACGACCTATCTTGGTTCCCCACTATGCCTGGGATGGATGAAGTAATGTCTTGTTCTATCTTGTGTAAACTGCTGATGTATCCCCACTTGTTTGGGTGGATGAGTCAATTTTGGTATATTCCCACTTGGTTGGGAGAAGGTTGTATGTATGAGTCACTAGTGATAGGAAGGTCATTTATAATGTACAATGTCATGTCTCTTCTTGTAGAAAATCTTCTTGCAGACCTTGCCTACAGTTGGGGTAACATTTCAATGAGCAATGAGCACTGCATTCAAGGGTCTAATTAATAATTTTATGATTGTTTAGCTAGATGATATAACAATGTACTCTAAAAAGCATGAATATTATGTTGTACATCTGAAGAATATATTTTTTCAAATGTAGGATATACGATATATCATTAAATCATAAGAAAATGATATTTACTATAATTGAAGGTAAGCTTATAGGATTTGTGGTATCTAAAGTTGGGATTGTTATCGATTTAGACAAAGTAAAATATATATTACAAATTTCTCTTTCACATAACAAAAAATCAATGCAATATTTTCTAGGAAAGATAAATTTTGTAAGAAGATCCGTTCTTGGCTTTGCATAGATTGTTCGACCATGCGAGATATACTAATAAAATATCATATATTCAAATGGAACACCGTAAAGAAGGACCCTTTCAAAGCATGAAATAAGCAATTGCTACTACACCTACTCTCATTGGCCCCAAACTTTGAAAAATAGTTCATTTTATATACTTTTGCTGCTGACGTGTCCTGTACAGTGGTCCTAACATAGAAGAATCTAGATGGTATTGAGATACCAATTTCTTTTATGAGTTATGGGTTCCGATGAGTAGAATTGAACTATCTTGAAATTGAAAAACATGCTTGTGTTGTATTTAAGGTTGTTAAGAATTTTTGCCCAGTTTTTTTTAAATCTCATACAAATTAATTGTTCATCATACCATTGTACGAAATTGCTTGTGCAAAAGGATCTAGGAGTAAAGAGAGTGAATTGGATGACCATGCTCTAGGAATACAACCTTTAGATAAAACCATAAAATATAGTTAGGGTACAAGGTCTTTGAAAAGTATCAACAAAGTTATAAGGATCACAAACTAATTAGGAAGAATATTTGTATAACAAATTCAAGGTAAGCCAAGAAGAAATTCTTTACATTCCTATGCCAACTAATACCTGGTATTATGAAATTAGGTACTTTCTATTGAATGGGATTGCACCTGATTATTTAAGATCAAAACAAAAATGAGAATTGATATTAAAATGGGCTAGATATCAATTAATATATGGAGTTTTTTTAAAAATAATTATGATAATGTTTTACTGAGATGTTTGGAAAAGTTCGATGCAAAGAAAGTTTTGGCTGAACTGCATGATTGACCAGTAGGAGGGAATTGTGGTGGAGAGGAAACTGCACACAAAATTATTTGAGTTGATTTTTATCCAACTCTGTTCAAAGAATCCTATGCTTATGCGAGAAAGTGTAAAACTTGTTAGAGTGTTGGCATTATGACACAGGTTTGGCAGTATGGCATAGGTGTTGTTGGCATTATGACACAGGTTTGGCAGTATGGCATAGGTGTTGTCCTTGATGGCAACTCACTCAGACTTACTTTGAGTGACTTGGGGTTGCCATCAAGTCCAAAGGGGGAGATTGTTGGCATTATGACACAGGTTTGGCAGTATGGCACAGGTGTTGTTGGCATTATGATACAGGTTTGGCAGTATGGCACAAGTGTTGTCCTTGATGGCAACTCACTCAGATGGCAGATCATAGTTCAAGCTCTCAGAATGGAAGAAATCTACATATACACATGTTCCTCTTAACCAGATCGCGTATACACGCGGGATTGCTAATGGAAAGTCACGTATGCGTATACACGCACTTTCATGCACGGAAAAGTACGTACATGTGGGAAAGCTTATTATTGGGTCCATGGTATTTTTGACCTATGGTTTTGGACCTTGGAATTGCGTCCGAAGTATTGAACCTAGGTTTTGGTTCTCTATGGTTTTGGACCATGGTTTGAGTAAGGCCTAAGGCTATAAAAAGGAGGAGATCATTTGGTAAAGTCATTGACTAGAGTATTGAATATCTGATAAAGAGCAAGATCTTGAATACTGGTGATTGGTTAATGGTGCATAGCTGAATCTGAATCAGGGAGGAACCTGAGCGCAAGAAGATGGATAAGTTTGAATTGTAGTATCTTTGTGTTTTGATCTATTATATTTGGTGCATGACTTGATCTATAAATCTGAAAATCTGGGTATAATTGATGTCTAAATATTTAAAAGAGTGAACTATATTTTATAGATCTGTACGCAGGTTCAGCGAAGCAAAGGCACGCATACACGCTATTTCTGTGAATGTAAATTGCGTATATGCAGGTTGGGCTTGATCTGGAAGCGTATGCACGCAAGTAGTACACATTGAAGTAGCGTACGTCTCTTGGATATATGTTTTAGCTACTTCTGTTAATTGCTGCAGTATTCAGGGTTCAGGATTGGTGACTGGTTACAGTTATTATTTTCTGGGTATAGCATACAGAGAAGTGATTGTTTGATTCAGTATTGGGTTGTACAAAGAGATCGGTTGATGCAGATATACTTGATGCTTGATTAATATTATTCATGGATCTAGTCTAAAAATTTATGAAACGTGGTCCCTGGAAGAAAAAGAAGGTTGTAGCCTTCTGTAGGTCAGCACCTACATACTAGTATTTCAACTAGTACAAGAGCTACGGGGGTTGTAGCTCCCTTCGAGGAGAAGCTGGAGAACGAGAGAGGGTTGTAGCCCTCTGCAGGTAGCAGCCTGCGTATTGGTAAAGGACTGCACCAGTACAAAAATATTGTAAAAAGAAGTTTCTAATTAAAAGAAGATAGAGACTAATTGCAGCAGGTGGTTTCACCCACATTGGGTTTCCACCTTATATCTTGTGTTCTTATGTGTGATTGCATGTTCTGTTTCACTGCTCCTGGTTACTGTTTATATGGTTTGATGCACAGATTAATGATCAACATCTGAAGAATAATTTAAATTACAAGTCTGTTGATATATGCTTGTTTCCTTCAATGAAGTTGCGTACATACGTGGTATTTACTAACTGAAGTTGCGTATACAAATCTGATTGTGAAATGAAAAATAATTGACCTGATAATACTGATTCACCCCCCCTCTCAGTGTTATTTCCAACATAGAGAAGTTGAGAATGGAAAAAAGACCATTTTGCCTTCTACAACTTGTCAAAGTAAAAGGCCCATTTGAACAATGGGGTATTGATGTTATTGGTGAGATCAATCCTAACTCATATCTATTGTATAAATATATTCTCACTCCTATGGATTACTTCACGAGGTGGACAAAGGAAATTCCACTTAAGAGTTAATGATGATCGGGTAATATATTTTATTGAAAACAATAGCATATCCAAGTTCAATGTTCCTCCATCCTTTGTATTGGATAATTATCAATACTTCTCATCCATTAAAATAACTAAGTTTTGTTTGGATAAAGGAAATACAATTAATGTTTCTGCCAACTATTGTCCTCAGGGAAATGGATTGGAAAAGTCTACCAATAAAAACCTGATCCAAATACTTAAGAAAATCGTATAAAGACCATCAAAGGAATTGGCACAAAAAACCCCAAAATGATTTATGGACTAAAGAAGTGGATCATAAGAAATCATTAGGTAAATCCCCATACTTCCTTGTTTATGGAAAGGAAGACAGTCTCCCTCCAAATATATTTCTACCATCCATGCAACTAGCTCAAGTTGTTAATAGGAATTCAATCAAAGACATAGATGTGAGGATCTACACTTTATCAAAAATAGAGGAAGAAAGAAAAAAAACAAAATTAAAATTCCATGATTATTGTTGGTGAACTCTCTTCAAATTCTCCTATGATTATGCGATAAAGAGAAAAACTTGTTAGAGAACTTCAAGAAGGGAAAAAAATACCAGTTTTGCCTCTACAATCTGTTGAAGTAGAACTCCCATTTGAAAAATGGGGTCTTGATGTTATTTTTGAGATCATTCCTGCCTCATTTGTACTGCATAAATATATTCTCACTATTACATATTACTTCACTAGGTGGACAAAGGAAGTTCCACTTAAAAGAGTTAATTATGATTAGGTAATATATTTTCTTGAAAACAATATCATATCTAAGGTTAATGTTCCTACATCCTTCGTATTGGATATTGCTTCATAATTCTCATCCTTTAAAATGATTGATTTTTTTTGGATAAATAAAATATAATTAAGTTTTTTGCCAACTATTACTCTCAGGGAAATGGATTGGAAAAGTATACCAATAAAAACCCAATCCAAATACTTAAGAAAACTGTATAAATACCATCAGAGGAATTGGCACAAATAACTCCCAAATTCTTTATGGACTAACAGAGTGACTCCTAAGAAAGCATTAAGGAAATACCCATACTTCCTTGTTTATGGCAAGGAAACCATTCTTCCTCCAAATATATTTTTACCATCCATGCAACTAGCTTAAGTTTTTAATAGGAATTCAATCAAAGACTTGGATGTGAGAATCTACACTTTACTAAAACTAGAGGAGGGAAGATAAAAAACGAAAGTCAAATTCCACGAGCACTAATAGATTATTAAATGATGGTTTGAAAAACACTTAGTCACCGATAGGGATTTCACCATTAGTGATCTCGAAATGAAATGGGACAAGGCCATGAGGACAAAAGAAGGATTTTCAAGTTTCAACATTTGTGGCTCAGACCATTTCTACAAAACTTGGCCTTTCAACATATATCTTTTTTTTTAGAAGAAAAAAATGTTGGCTTTAATATTAATGAGATAAAGACCAATACATTTTGCATGAATATGGATCAACAAAGGAGCAGAAAAAGTATTCCTATCAAGCAAATCTATCAGCATGAAAGCTAATACCTGTCTAATTCCAGAATTTCTACCCTGCTTGTGTTGTAGTTTAAAAAAAAAAATTACAAAGAGAAGTGCTAATAAGTCCGCAATTCATCTATATATGTTCATCATTTAAAAACAAAAAACAAAAAGTAGAGAAACATGATCATATGATGTTACGGTAAATGGATCATTCCTTCCTCCTTGATGTTCTTGTCTACTATGAGTTTGAAGTTCATAAATCCATAATGCCCAACAAGACCTTCTTTAGAAAAATTTTCCGCCTCCATATTTGCTTCCCTATATATATGATTTATATTATAGGATGTGAGGGTGCCCAAAATTTTCTTAATCCTGTTGATCCATCCAACTAAATTGGGCGGGTCATATTCAGTTTATCCCTGTATCCCTTCTATGAGAGATCTAGAATCTCCATAAATGTTTTTTTTTTTCTAAGTAAGGTTAATCTATTGATATAATACAAAAAGTAGTTATAGAGTTTCCTAGCCGTAAAGGAACTCGGCCTTAATCAGCACGCAACCATGAAAATTTTCTGAGACTGCCCCAACAAAGGGGAAACCAGTCCAAAATACAATCAGATTTAACCCACAGTTTTCCTCATGAGACCAACCGATTAAAAACCAACATCAAAACCATCCAGAAAAAAAACAGTTTGTCCTGACTGGACCAACCACCCAACAGATTACTCTGAGGACACATAAGCAAGACAAAACTAGACCCATAACTAAATGAAATTCCACCTGGAAGATGTGACATGCATCACAAGGTCATCCGGAGCAGGTTCCTCCACGATTGGACATGCCCAGTCATCCGAGTTGTCCGCCTCACCACGTCCTGCTGCCTGATGTCCTCCCTCCCTGCTTCTAGCCTCAACTTGCGGGCTCGACGTGTCCTTCAGATGACTTTCCATGGCCCGCGTGTCACTTGGAGCGCCCAAAGCATCATGCAAGCTGCCAACAATGGCTTTCCCATGTCTTCTGTTTCGCCCTCCATTACCTTCTGGCTGATCATTGTTGTCTTTGTTCCGGCTAGCACCTACTTTGTTCATCTCCTCCATGGAAATAGTCATGGGAATGTGCTGCTTAGTCTCTCCAGAAATGGAGATGGAGATGGTGGCAACAATAACTGAGCAATTCAGAGAGCTACGGAACTGAAACTGCGTCATGTGAGGAACCTGATGCGGAGGCAGAGGAAAGGTAGCAGTGTGTACTGCCAACTCATCGCATCTTGAGCAGTGGAGGTAGGCTCTGCCTCTGCCACTTCTGGTATTCGGATACTGACCTCCAAGACTATACTGGTGGGGATTTTCAGTAGATGAGGCAGGGGAAGCTGAATTATGGCTATGCAAATGGGAATGAGAGCTTTCGCCTCGCGTGCCACCGCATCGGCTGCGCATGCGGTGGCAGACCATGGTGGAGATAGGAGCAGTTAAAGAGTCAGGGGGGGCGGAAGAAGAATTGATAGAAGAATTTTGTGCAGAGGTTACAGAGTGCTGAGGGACAAGAGCCGAATTGCAAAGGTTTGTATGGGAGTGGTGGAAGCCATTACCTAGGTCAAGACAACACACAATCCAGCATCTGCGCCCACTGCTGGTTCGCTCAGTCGGCTCTCCCGCCTGCGGAGGGAAAGCACAGTGAAACAGGGGCAGAATGACTGGAATGTTCTCCGGCTCTATGGTTATGCAAGTAATGGCCTTACCTCGGCTAGAGCAGGCATTAAATGCCGCCTGCGAGGTGACATGAATATCATTCATGTTGATCTTGGGATGGTTGCAGAGGGCCATGTGGCCGCCCCACTCGTCGTCGTCCCGTCTCATCACCATAATCGACTTAATTAGCACCCGCATCTGGGGAGAATCTCCATAAATGTTAAGGTTATGCAACTGCTTCTCTTTTATGAACCAGAGTAATCCCCATAGGGAAATGATTTCTGCTCTAATATTTTTGCCTAAACCACCGTTCCAAGAGAGATTGTACTTTGTGTTTCTATTCAACTTAATAACTGTACCACACCCACACATGCCCAACTATGCTACGCCATCAAACCATCTAGCAGGAAGGCTTATTATCGGAAGGTACTTTCTCTTTGTTGTGCTTCTAGGAAATTTTATCTCCTGAGGAAGGGTTTCCATCCACGATATAGCTCTGAAACAGATATGAGAAGTGTCAATTGGTTTTCCCTCAAAGATATGGTGATTCCAAGCATTCCATATCTGTCATATAATGTAAACTGGCATCTCTTTGTTGTTTAATGTGCTATCGGACCATAGGATTATATTTTGTTCTAAATTAGATGGCCAGATATTCATAATGTTTAGGAAATGAGCTATTCTCCTCCAAACTAGCCTAATCGTGGGACAAGAGAAAAAAAATGTGGTCTTTTGTTTTGATGGATTCCCTGCAGAATATGAAATACGCTAGACCTTGGAATACTCTCTTTAAGAGGTTGTCCCAAGTAAGGACTTTTTTCTTCCATACAAGCCAAACAAATAAGATTAATTTTAAAGGGATCTTCCATACCTTGTAGAACCATGAAGTATGTTGCAAATCAAATCTTTGCCTAATGTAGAATCGGTAGGATTCAACCGCAATAGGTGCTTGTTTATATATTTTCCCATTCCATGTGATACTGTCACCTCGATCATTGTGATATAGGCCCGTCTGGCTGGTGTTGGTTGTATAGTCTTGCCATTCATGTGCGCTTTGTCCTTAAAATCCCATATCCATTGCCTCTCTTCATATAGGGAAACCTTCATGATATCTCCTTATTGCTTGTGATCAGGTGCTCAGTATTTAGCTCAAAAATCAAAGTTCTCAGAATGGCTCAAAACCTGAACAACCGTGTCCCTCTCAGAAAAATGATCATAACGAAACTCGTTTCACTGAAAATTGAGTTCGTATCAGGAATTTGTTGAGTTTTGTTCACTTTGCTAAACAGGCAAAATTTGCAAAAAAATGCCTAGTCACTGCACATTTAGCAATCTATACTATTGACGTGGAAAATGACTAGGTAGGGTCAACTTTGGTCAACATTCAATCACGCTTCGCCAAGTATCACAGTGTGATTGGTTGCAGTTTGGTGATGTGGCAGCTGCGTTGGCGCAGTTCTATTGGTTAATTCTGGAAAGCCCGAAGGCCGCCACGTGGCACCTCCAAATAGCCTAGGCAGAGGGCACAATTCAACAAAATTTTTATGGAGGCATTGGGGTTCGACCCCACGACCTCCCCTCCATGACTAAAGCCTTCTACCATCTTCGCTATCATTGTTTCTTAACCACTATAGACCTCCACATATATTTAACGTTTATTGTGTTAAGGGTTGGTCGTTAGGGGAGGGCCAGCGCGCAGGCCAACCCTTCCTATGTGAACACACCCATGGTGACCGCAAACAGTTATGCCATTCGGTGGTTAGTGCAGTCCCCATGTGAACACACGCAACGATTACCGCAAATAGTTAAAGTAAGCAACTCCATAAACCATGACCCCAAACGGTTAGCAAACCATGTGAGCGCGTCTGATGAGGTTTAAGGTTATGGTTAGTTGGAACTGGCAGAAAACACTATGAAACTGCGATGGTTAACACCACATGTGATCCCACATAAACCTCTGACGGTTACGTTTAGCCCTAATCGTGCAGTTATCATGCTAATTGCAGATTAGTGGATAATTAAACCTGTTTAATATTTAATTAAACTCAAGTTTAAAACGACGGATTTTCGGCAAACTCTGCTATTTTCGGGCCTTCCCCAAAATTTAGCAGCCCTAACTGGAGTTCTTCCAGATTTGGAGGAGAAATTGTAGGGAAAAACTATTTGAGCCATAACTGGGGCATTTTTTGACCAAATTGAGCTCAGAAAAATGTGCTCCTAGCCAATTTCGACATTTTGAACATATTGGTGTAGGTATTAGGAGCAGTAGAGCTTTGTCAACATAATTTTTCCCATATTGAGCTAATACAGAGACCCAAGCCATGGACGTTGGACCAAGAAGATGTAGCCCAGGAGGGGTGAACTCCTTCATCAAAACATTGTGTTAAAGTGTTCAAATGATGGTTTGTTATACTTTCTATTGCTGTTGTTCAACATTGTTCTTTTAAGCTATTTTTCTCATGAATGTCACATTAAAATTGATGAAATTTACATGTTTCAATCACCAAACAACCTAAAGAAATATATGCACAGGAAGCAATGAAGAAGCATATGTTTATAAATCTATAATTGAAATTAGCACAACAAAACTAACATTCAATAAAACCTCAACTTGATATAGAAATATATATCATTTTCTATTGAATATGTCTAATGTGTTCCCATGAATATTCTTCTCTCTGTTCATACCTTTGATGTAGTCAGCCCCATTCATAATTTTTCCACCATTTCAAAACTCCCACTCCATCCTCATGCACCACCAATGGAGTACTTTAATGAAACTCCTCCAAATTAAATACCCTTTAGTTTTGATGGAAGTATTATTTCTATACAACTTCTCAATGTTAGAATGTCTCAAGTACTTTGTGCGAATGATATCCTGCCAGATCCCTTGTCCTTTCATAGCTCTCCAAAAATATTTTATCAACAATGAATGTCCAAAAGTTATGTGTTCAGGAACCCCCTGCCAACGAATTCCTTTGGAATTTCCAAATCGGCCCATACGCAAAGATGGTATTTTGAAGTTGTTCCTACCCCGCTCCAGAGAATTTTGGTTACTATGGACAATATTTTCGAGGCAATGGCCTTGGGGACCATGAATAAATGTGCCCATAAAATAGTTGTCTGCTGCAGAACAACCTAGACAAGAATGTATCTTCGCCCCCAGAGGGAGATATCAATGAGTCTAATTGCTCAATTTCATTTTATATTTATCAACAAACCATAACTAATCCATGATCCTGTAGTTACTAGGCTTGAGATTCTATCCCAAGCAGGTGAGTCTGCCCTCCATAGGAGTTTTCTGTATTTCGAAAATACCTGCAATGATATTAATTTCCAAATTGTCGCCAGAAGAGAAATATAATATTGATTTGTTGCCATTTGATTACATCCCAGAGGCCACACCATATCTGAGAAATATATAATGCAGTGTAGACCACTCAGATCTTGATATAATTCCAAAGGTTAAAATATCATCTACAAAAAAACACTATGTAATGTTGACCTATCTAGATATTTGTATACCTTGAAATAAACCACAGGAATGTGCCTCTTTAATTTTTAAACTAAGACCATCCAAGACAAGAATAAAGATTAAAGGGGAAAGAGAGCACTCATGTCTGATTCCTCTTCCAACATGGAAAAAATATGAGGGAAGACCACTGATCAATACAACGAAACATGTTGAAGTAATACAAGTCATTATCCACTCCACATTATGAGATCGAAGTCCAATATTGTATAAAATAAGCCTGATATATGACCAATCCACACAATCGAATGCCTTGTGTAAATCGATTTTCATCACCACTGCCTCCTTCTTACAGGAATGTATAGAGTGGATGAATTCTTGTGGTGCTGCAATAGCATAATGTATCTGACAATTACTTAAGAATCTAGATTGTTCCCTGGATATGTGTAATGTTAGTACCTTATTGATGCACCTGGAAATCATTTTAGAGATCAACTTGTATAGAGTGTTACATAATGAAATTGGCATATATTCCCATAAATTGTTTGGGGAAGAATTCTTTAGAATGAGAGTCAAGAAATTTGAATTGATGGCACAATGATCATACCTTGAGTCCTAGCCTATTACACCATATCCAGAAGATTTTGTCCCATCAGCTTGAAGAAATGAATGAAAAACTCCACAACCCAACCATCCGGTCCTAGGCTTTTATATTTGGCGAGGGACCTAAGAACCAGAGATATTTCCTCCAAGGTAACAGGTCTATAAAGCTCTTAATTTTCATTATCATCAAACATTATTGGATATTTGTTTCATGCCAAAA
Organism: Pinus taeda; assembly: GCA_000404065.3. Classification (NCBI taxonomy): domain Eukaryota; kingdom Viridiplantae; phylum Streptophyta; class Pinopsida; order Pinales; family Pinaceae; genus Pinus; species Pinus taeda. The sequence goes on from APFE031543804.1 coordinate 46,607, forward strand.
TTTGATATATGAAATATACTTCCACCCTGACCTTGTAGAACTGTTCAAAAAATTTGACAGCCTCATCTTGAATCTCAAGAGTAGTCTGTTTCGTTTTCCCATCAAAGGGTTCAATCTACCAGATAGAATTAATATGTTTATGGTGATTAACATACCTATGATTTTTTCTTTTATTCCAATCTCCATCACGTAACCATATCGCTCTGCTCTTGAGCCTCCATGTTATATCTTGTATGTTAAGGATTTCATTTTTCTTGTCTTCCAGCGATTTTAGGTGGTCCATTGTTAGGTCCCTATAATACTAGTGTATTCCTTCATTGTCATTAGTGTAGCCCCCTTATTGTTATTTTTGTGCCCCATAGAAGCCCACTATTGTTATAGTTGTGCCCTTACATTATTATTGTTATGTCGACTCTGATTATATTGTGATCCCTTAGACTCCTATATATAGAAAGGAGGTTTTGTCATTTAAATCCATCCAAGAATTGTTCATTTGTGTAATGTAAAAGAGTTTTACCCCTCAAAGAGGCTGATTTTGAAGTCGTTGATCTATCTTTTCTTCTATTTTGTGAGCCGATTGCATAACATTTGGTATCATAGGTTTGGATTCTAGGGTTTCATTGCTTCAAACAGGGCATCGTGTCATTTTCGATACAAATTTTCTTCTATGAAGCTTCAGAAGCTAAAAAACAACCCATTTGAGATGACATCTTGAAGAAATGCATGCCTAAATTTCAGATTGATCTGTGGTACCTTTCAAATATTTGAGAATCCATTTCACTGCCATCCAATGTTCCTTTCCTGGATTGTTCATGTACCTACTTACAACTCCCACTGCATGTGCAATATCAGGCCTTGTGCAGACCATTGCATACATTAAGCTTCCAATTGTTTCTCACAAAAAAAATTGAGATATGAACCAAGGAAGTTAGGGTTTTTGCAGGCTCTCAAATTCCATCCCAAACAGGTGACCTTGGGAAAATCGTTATAAATTTCTCTCTAAGAATCAGATTCAAATTTCGTTAAAATATATGGAAAGAGGATGGAATTTAGTTTGTTGTGTATCTTTTTCAGGGCCAAAGGTCGAAATAGTGACACGTGGCACTTCATATTGTTTGCTCTACTGAACCAGTGTATAATCAGGTCATTGTGGGAGTGACAATAATTCTTTCTTAGAAAATCCAATATTGATCAGACTTGTGGGGTTGGAAAGAGGACTCAGAATTCTATGACGAGACAAAATTTCATACCTTAGAGATTCGAAATTTCATAGATACATCAAAGTCAAAATCGAGCTCCTATAAAGTAAAACAAAAAAAAAGGTGTGTAGTCTTTTTTAAAATTTGCACAAGTTTGTTTGAAAAAATAGTTTGAAGTGATTCAAAGGGAATAGTGAAGCATACTTATCATTAATTGATGCCTCGAAGAAAGAAAATGGAAACACCTAGTAAGAAACTCGAAAGCTCTTCTATGAATCATGAAGAAGAGGAAGAAATGCAACATGATATATCAAAATTATGAGACCAAGTGCAACAAATTTCACTCTCACAAAAAGTAACATAAGCTAAGATAGATGGTTTGAAGAATCACATGGACGCTAAGATGGATGGTTTGAATAATGGCATGGAAGCTAAGATTGATGGTTTGAAGAATTGCATCAATGAATCAAAAGGAAACATTGAAGATTTGAAGAAAGACATGGAAGGTTTGAAGGGAGGTTTGGCAAAGGTGCTATACGAAATGCTTCCTAATGGTGAAAAGGCAGTAGGAAACTCATGACAAGAACAAAATATATCTTAATCATGATTTCATAGACTCTAATATTGGATTTAAGACCCACCATATTCCAAAGATCGATATGAGGAAGTTTGATGGCAAGGATCCTGTAACATGGATATTATAGATGGAGCAATATTTTGATCTCCATAATGTGAAAAACACACAAAAGGTACACATTGTAACTTTACATTTAGAACCCAATCAGTTTGTATGGTATTGATGTCTTTGCTCTCATAAAAAATTGTCAGTTGGTCAATTTTTACGGAGGAAATGATAACACATATGACGATACAAAGAGAAACACCTTCTTTAGCCAATTGATAAATATCAAACAAAAGGGTTCAATAGTGGAGCACATTGAGGACTTGAAAAAGTTGAATATAAGGGTCAATGATATTCGAGAGGAGCATATGATTGATGTATTCATAGGACTCTAAAGGAGAACATCCAACATGAGGTTCACCTTTGAGAACCTGATTCATTGGAGAAGAAATTCAGGTTAGAAAGAAAAATTATGGCAACAAGGAAGCCTACCACTCACAACTATAAAGATGGAAGTGTGGTTGCTCCTAGCCTTCCACAACCTACAAGGTTGACACCACAACAATTGGAAGAAAAAAGAGAAAAATGTCTTTGTTACAATTGTGATAGAAAATACACTAAAGGTCATAAGTGTGCTAAGAAGAAATTATTATACATTGATTGTGAAGAGGAGGAAGAAAAGGAATAAAAAATGTCAAAATAAGAAGATATATGCCGGGAACTAACCTCAGAGAAAGAAGAAATGAATCTGACGATATCTTGTAATGCATTGGTAGGAATTAACACTCCTAAAACTCTCAAGATAGAAGGACATATCAAGAAGAAAAAGGTAATAATGTTGATTGATTCGGGTAGTGCCCATAGTTTTATTCATTGCAAGATAGCCAAGGAATTAAATTTCTTCCTATATCCAACACCAGAGTGTCTAGTGATGGTTGCAAATGGAGGAACCATAAATTACTCGAGAAAGTGCCATAATATCAAGCTATCTATGGGAGAATATGCATTGAATAGTCCAATGCTTTCCATTCCAATGGGTGGTGTTGATGTTGTACTAGGAGTCCAATGGTTACAATCTTTAGGTAAGATAGCCTTTAATTTTCAAGAACTTTTCTTGAAATATTTTTGGGAAGGAAATGAATTTGAATTAAGGGGTATTGCAAGGAAACTAGGAAAGATAATAAACTCTAATAGCATGACAAAGATTCTAAATAAAGAACAATGGAACGTAATTGCATAATTATGTTCACTTGAGGCTCAAATATCGAAATCATATATTTCTCCAGAGCTCGAAAAAGACTTGGACAATCATTCCAAGGTATTCGAGACTCCCAAAGACCTCCCACCTATTTGTGATCATGATCATGCTATTCATTTGATTCCATGAAGTATTCCTCCAAATATTAGGCCTTACGAATATCCCTATGCCCAAAAGAGTGAAATTGAATGTATGGTTGTAGAAATGGTAGAGGTTGGTATAATTCAACCTAGTAAAAGTTCTTTCTTTGCTCTAGTGGTATTGGTGCACAAGAAGGATGGATCATGGCGCATGATTCCTAATTATAGGGAGCTCGAAAAGATCACTATTAAAGATAAATTTCCCATTCCTGTCATTGATGAATTATTGGATGAATTACATGGAGCAATTTACTTCACCAAGTTATATCTTCATTCAGGATATCATCAAATAAGAATGAAGACTGAAGACGTTCCGAAAACAACATTTAGAACTCATGAGGGTCATTATGAATTTTTGGTCATACCTTTTGGCCTTGCCAATGCACCTTCTACATTTCAAGGTTTGATGAATTCCATTTTCAAACCGTTCCTTAGAAAATTTGTGTTAGTATTTTATGATGATATACTAATCTACAAGAAGTCTTGGAAGGATCATGTTCAACATGTTGACAGGGTGCTCAAGCTATTGGAGGAGAAACAATTATATGCAAAAACCTCCAAATGTTTCTTTGGAGTTTAGGAGGTGGAATATATGGGTCATATTGTACCTCATGAGGGTGTTAAGGTAGAGCCTAACAAAATTAAAGCCATTAAGAAATGGAAAATACCCACATCCATAAAGAATCTGCGAGGATTTCTCAGGTTGACAGGGTATTATCCCAAGTTTGTTAAGAATTATGGGAGAATAGCAGCACCTCTAACATCATTACTGAAGAAATATGCATTTTATTAGACTCCGGAAGCAACTAAGGCATTTGAGCATCTTAAAGAGGCAATGTGCCAAGCATCAGCCTTAGCTACATCAGAATTCACAAAAACTTTTATTGTGGAATGTGATGCCTCAGGAAATGGAATTGGTGTTGTTTTAATGCAAGAAGGAAGACCCATTACTTTTAAAAGTCATCCAATCAAAGGAAAGTATTTACACAAATATATTTATGAGAAGGAAATGTTGGCAATACTACCTACACTTAAGAAATGACGACCTTACCTAATGGGAAGGCACTTCAAGGTAAAAACATATCATGATAGTCTTAAATACTTTTTAGAACAAAGATTATCTTTAGAAGAGAAACAAAAATGGGTCACAAATATGTTTGGTTATGACTTTGAAATTATCTGCAAAAAGGGAAGAAAAATGTTGTTGTAGATGCACTCTCAAGAAAGGATGAGGATGTGGAAGCATTGCTTTGTGTCATTTCTATTATCCAACCAGATTGGATAACCGAAGCAAGTGATGAATGGAATAATGACGAAGAAGTGTGGGACCTTATTCAAAAGTTGCAGAAATATCCTAATACATCTGAGACATTCAACTGGAATAATGATTCATTATGGTACAAAGATCGCTTGTACCTTCGTAAGAATTCCCAACTCAAATAAAAGATTCTTTGGGAATTGCACACCTCTCCCTTAGGAGGGCACTCAAGATTTTTAAAAACTTACCACAGGGTTAAGAAGGATTTTTTTTGGGATGGCCTTAAATCTTATATTCAAAATTTTGTGGCGGAATGTTTGGTTTGCCAACAAAATAAAGTTGAGACAATTAATATCCCAGGTCTGTTACAACCTTTATCCATTCCAGGTCAACGTTGGGAGGAGGTTTCAATGGATTTTATCATAAGTTTACCCAATTCCAAAGGAAAGAGTGTCATCATGGTGGTAGTTGATAGAATTACCAAGTATGCACACTTTTGTGCATTATTTCATCCATGTAAAGCTAGTACAATTCTACTGCATTTATGGAAGCAATTCAAAAGCTACATGGAAACCCAAAGATTATTGTAAGCGACAAAGATCCTATTTTCACTGGAAATTTTTGGACGGAATTATTTTCTTGTCTGGGTACTCAAATAGCTCATAGCTCATCTTATCATCCTCAATCAGATGGGAAAACTAAGATAGTGAACAAATGTTTGGAAGGATATCTTTGTTGCTTTGTATCTAATAGATATACATAATGGGTCAAGTGGTTGCCTTTGGTTAAATGGTGGTATAACACTTCCTTCCATGCTACAACAAAAATTACCCCATTTATGACACTTTATGGATATCATCCACCATCCATCACATCATCTTTACAAGAAAATTCTAAGGTTCAAGCAGTGGAAGATCACATCGTGCATCAACAAAAAGTTCTCTCACTCTTAAAGGATAACCTCACTTTGGCCCAGAATAGAATGAAACAATAAGCTGATCAACATCACAACGAAAGAAGTTTTGATGTAGTCGAATGGGTATTTTTACGGCTACAACCATACAAAAAAATGTCTCTCAAGTAAGATAAGAAGGATAATAAATTATCACCAAAGTATTATGGTCCTTACAAGGTGTTGCAAAAGATTGGTACTATGACATACAAATTGGAGCTTCCTACATCTTCTCGAGTGCACCCAATTTTCCATGTTTCATGCTTAAAGAAGGTTATAGGTGACAAGCTCCAAGTTCAAACAATATTGCCAAAACTTGATGAGGAAGGAAAAATCATATTGGAACTTGAAACAGTCACGAAAACAAGAACTCGACAACTACAGAATCAATCAATTTCAGATTATCTGATCAAGTGGAAGAACTTACCCACGGAAGATTCCACATGGGAGGATGATAATTTTATACAGAAGTATCCAAAACTACTCAAGCGTTGAGGAAAACACTTTTTTTGAAGGAAAGGGGCATGCTAGATCACTATAATACTATTGTATTCCCTCATTATTATTAGTGTAGCCCCATTATTGTTATTGTTGTGCTCTATAGAAGCCCACTATTGTTATTGTTGCGCCCTGACATTATTATTGTTATGTCGGCTCTAACTATATTTCCCCCCTTAGAATTCTATATATAGAAAAGAGGTTTTTTCATTTGAATCCATCCAAGAATTGTTCATTTGTGTAATGTAAAGGAGGTTTCCCCCTCAAATAGGCTGATTTTGAAGTCGTTGATCTATATTTTATTCTATTTTGTGAGCTGGTTGCATAACATCCATATCCTCCCAATTCATATTCTTTTGTTCCATTGCCTTGCCAAAGATAGAAATATCACAGGTGATCCTCTATAATTCTGATATCATCTTCTGTTTCTTATTTCTCTCCCATATTCGAGCTCTGCTTTTTATTATGTTGATTTTTTTTACCATGGACCTCATCACTGAAACGTCCCTCGAACCAATCAACTATGACCAAGAGAATTTTACCAAGTCATTATATTCGTAATCATCCAACCATACTTTGTTAAATTTGAAGTGGATTCCCTTTCGAACATTCTCCATTCTCCACATAAGTATAATAGGTGTGTGATCATAAATGTATGACTTTTATACCCTTCAATTCAAATTGCCGAGCCTCTCTATCAAGTCTTCTTACACCAAAAATCTATCTAGTTGTTTCCCCACATGTTCATCTCCCACCCACCTATTATTACATGTAGAGGAAAGTGGGCAAGGGTGAATATCCACTAAATTATTATCAAAAAATAGGTTGTACAGTCGATCAGCAAGTAGATCCGACCTGTTATCCGACCTGTTGTGTGTCCCTAGGACTCATGTGCCATGAGAGTTGCATTCAAATAACCTGCCAGGATAAGTCCACTAATCTTTAGGATATTACATGGTTGTACCCAGTCCGAGAAGGTCACTCGATCTCGACAAAGGAGCATATATGTTAAGCATATGTATATGGCTAACAATACCTTTGATATTTCCATATAATAATATTCTTGCAAAGAGACTGCACACATGAAAATATGCTCAACTAGGATCCCACATAGTTATGAGACCACTAGAAGTACCCATTGAACTAACCCAACAATGTGCCACGAGGGGAATTTTTTTTCTGAAATATGTTATGGCCCGGTGTGCATCAACAAGAGTTTCATGTATAAGAACAATAAAAAGTCAAGAGTCCCGAATGACATTTTTTAGTCCCAATAGTTTCGAGTGGTTCTCCAAACCCCGAATGTTCATAGATAGGATATTCATCATGGTTCTCCATAGCGGTATTCCAAGGTCTAAATGCCCGAGAATTAGAAGTTGATAATATTAGGGATGTCAAGTAATCCAACAAATTCTTTAAAGAGGTCACATTGAGATGCAAGGCAACCACGAAAATGCTTACTACCCTTTTTCCACGTCTTAAAGTGATATTAATTGCAGATCCCGGGTTGATATGCAGAGAAGATCTAGGGTCATATGCCTTATGAATAGTCAAATCTTTCAGGTCTATCTCATAATTTAAGAGAAGGAAATCAATGTTTCTCCCAATCAAATTATGAGGAGAAGATATGGCGGGGTCAACAAGGCATAAAAGAGGTAGAGACAGGGATGAATGTAATGGAGGCATAAAAGGCAAGATCACGAGAGCAGAAGAACAAGACATGTCGATAATATGGGGATTGCTCGATATGGTACCATTTGGAGGAAATTCATCCACAAAAGGAGGAATCTAATTACAAGGGGGAGCATCTTTACATGAGGCTATAGGGAAAGATGAAATACCGAAAAAGGAAGAATATAGGAGGGGGCCTTCAAAAGCCAAGGCATAATCCACCCTCTCATGAGGAGGAGAAGGAGAATATATATTCAGTGAAGAGGATGAAACATAAATCTGAGAAGAATAAAATCGAGTAGAGGAGGTACCAGAATGAAGTTGATGTTGAGTAATATTCGATCGAGGAAAGCATCCCATAATAGTGTTATAAAATGTTATTCTCCTGCTAGGACATATATTCATCAAATGACCAGTTTGAAGGCGGAAAAGGCATATGAAGGGGATGCCTCAATAGTCTAGTCATTGCCGAATCCACAACAGACCCCAAGAAAAATCCATATTTTCCAGGAGACCCCAAGAGAAGTGAACCTATACCAAAGTTCCGGCCACCCATTTGCCCTGTGCACCCATAACCTTTGGATCCATATATATAAACCGGTCAATTGAGTTCCCTATTTCCGTCAATGCTCGCCTGTCCAAAATTCCAGTGGAAGCCCTAGGAATTTAACCCACACAATTTCATTGTTGGGTGTATCCAATAGGGAATTGAATCCGATGTACCACTTATGTAATTGCAGAAAGCTCCTTGCCTTACCCAGGGGATCTTCAAAATTTTCTCAACATCATCCATGTGTAAAAAATGTATACTGAATTAAGCATTCATTAAAATACTGACCTTCGGGGTATAAACCAGCAATGGGTCCCAAAATTTCTTGACCCAACTCTTCATATCATGTTTTGAAGGTTCAGAGAATATCCATCTTCCCACAAGGGTGATTTTCTGCATACCAGTGACTCTGTCCTGAAGAACATCATATCCCAAACTAAGCAAGTTTGTCTTAGAGTTAGGAGGGATTGCTTTCCGTTCCTGCCTTCGGCCCCTTCTACATCTAGAAACAACATGATGTGTATCTGATGCATTGTTTGAGATATGTGTCACCTATATAGAAGTTTTGTTCACCTGCTATCCATGCAAATATCCTACATCTGACACATCCTTTGTGTGGGGAAAGTGGTCTTTTCCAGATCTTCTTCCAGCATGGCTTGTATGAAAGCCTCGTGGACCTCCACGTCAGATTCTAGAAAGGAAAAATCTCGATCCATGTGGAAAGATAATGTTGCTATTTAATTAATCTACCCCCCACCAACTCCTTGACACCACCCTGGGATGATTAATCGAAAGTTGAGTGCCCCAACGAGAAATTCCATGAGAGATCTAACTAGAGCGAGCATATATCTAGGGATTAAGTAAGATCAACAGGATCCATTAACAAGCCCTTCCAGCGAAACGCCAACAGCTATCTACACCATAGATAAATTTAATGAGAAGGAAAAATTTAATGGAATGATGGCTCAAGGACATTTAGAAGATGCTTCGGGCAGACCAAATACTCCTCCATACCTCCAATATTACCCCCTGAAGATCTAGTTCAGTGATATGAAAATAAATGATTTTATTAATCACCCACCAACAATTACTACCATCGTCACTCCAGAAGAGGTAAAATATAAGAATCAAATCCCGAATAGGAAATGTTCAGAAGAAGTCATTTTGTCCCCATAAGTACTCCTTGAGAGATGGGCTGTCCAATTTTATCGTCGTCCTAAAAAATACCAGATGCTGGAAACAATCCACCACCTTAGAATTCCATTATTGATCGCAGAGCGACTTTGATAGTAGTAGAGAGGACTCACGAGTATGTTTTCCAAACACTCATATCTGGTCTAGATATATAATCACTACATCTCATACCAGCATGGCCAACATGTAGACATCACCACCACCCATCTACCAAACCAAAGATATCTTACAGTAGTCCCCAATAATCTATAATAGCGACATACGAAGATAGACCTCAGAGAGAATTGTTTGCATAAATCCTCTCTTCATACACCAAATTCAAGCAACATTTAAAGTAAGAAAAGATAACACTTCTCCTCCTCTGATATGTTTGCCTCTAAGAATGAAACATGCCAATATTTTTATCTATATTTCATAAGAAATATGCACATAGTCCAAAGACACAGAACCAACATAGACTGCAATTCCATCAATAATATAGGCACAACCACCCAATACTTCCACCCGCACACCAAAAAGTTTGAAAAATGTATGTCCAAGAGGTCACACAACAACCTTCACACCTAGAATAGAAATTTCGTCAGGGATAGCATGGGATTAATAGGAATGGGGTTTAGGAGGAGGATTGGAGATCAGATATTTTTCGGGAAGGGAAGAAGTCAGGCAACAAGAGAAAAAATGCATTTTCTAAAAATGGGGAATCATATAAGAGTAATCAACGAGAGCCTAATGGTAAGCATGGTGGCTAAGAGAAATAAAACCATTTGTAAGAGTGCAAAGTATGTTTCATCCTCACCAGTAGTGTAATATGCCATGTGCCAGATAGTTCTCTTAACAATAAACCGGGCCTTCAACATATATCTTATAAACAATAGAAGGCGAGGTTGAGAACTTGTCTATGATTGGTCAGATTTTGGAAAAACATTTCTCTTGAAAATTCATGAGGCCATTTGTAAATGTTCCATCATTTACTAAAGGAAGTTGGTTTCCTTTAAAAAAAAATAAATTTTTTTATAAAAATTCACCTTTTATTTTCTTTTGTAAATCTTCATCTTTTTTTCATAAAAAAAAAACATTTTTTTTGTTTTATTGTTGTGGTGTAATTTACAACTATGATTAAATTTTTGGAGAAATGTGTCTTTATCATAATAATATTTACTAGTTAAATAAATCCTATTATTTTGAAACAAATAATCTTTAGTTATATGAAGTCTTTTTTGCTTCATATTACTCTAGCTTATAAAAGTTTTCATTATTTTAGGAAAATACCTATCTCTTATTTTAAAAGAGCTTCATCATTTTCACATAGAAGTAAAATACACTTGATATTATTGATGATGAATAATAAATCTATTAGGTTAAAATCATTATTGCACCAAAATATTTTCTTATTGAGATAACTCTCATATCATCTTTCTTGTTAAATATCCAAGATTGCAAAAGCAATAAAAATGTAAAAATTCCAATGATATTAAATAAATAAGAATTTGAAAGAAATTCAAAAGAAATGTGGGAAACATAAGGAAACATGTTGGCGCTATGGATGTTTGCTAGCAATGGGTCAATTGTTATATGATACTAAGACGCCTTTGTCGAGGCTATGTACGCTCGCGACAGTGAAGTTATGGTAGGTAACAAGAGCGACGAGGAAAACATGAAAACATACATGCAAATTGTTTTGATAGTATTAAAGATTTGAACTTCGTGATAAAATTTCAGAAGCTATTGAATCAATGTATACAATTAATAAATCAACACCATTACCTTTCTCTTTAAAAATATTGGCCAAGAAACCAATACTTCTTTTAATTTTTGAACTTTATTTTATAAATATCCAGATTTTTAAAAATGATTATAACTATTTATAAAATTGTTGGAACTTTAGATTTATTTAAACTATAAATATTTATTAGTATAGCTAATTGTTTCTCTCCCATTATGTCACCGTTTGTTATTAGCATAGCTAATTGTTTCTCTCCCATTATGTCACCATTTGTTATGAGTTCTACAACAACCATCCCTTTGATTGAAAAATATTTTTATATTTGAAATTTTTATTGAACATAAACCATCCTTGATTTATTTTGGATCTCTTTTAAAAAAATTCCAAAATATTAGGAAAGTCTTAAAAAAATATATAAATTCCTCAAAAATCTAGACATTTAGATCCTTTTTTAGATTTTCAAATTCTAATTATTAAACACTTTTTATTAGTTGCGTGCGTGGAACTCCCGAACCGTGCATGTCAAACAATTTTATTTTTTTTATTCTTTTAAGCTTTTCACTTTATCGATTTATATTAGGGTCCATGCATTTCTTAAGTCTCCGCATTGATTTTACCTTGAAGTCCCAGACGTCCAGGCTTACCTAGATTGCATACACCCCAGACTCCTACACTTAAGGAATTTTTGAAAATAACAATTGAAAATAGATAAAATCTTTTCAATTTAATTTTATTAAATAGGTCTTGTATCCATCTTCAAGGTAAACACGGTATTTATAAAACACCCCAAACCATCTGGACTTCCTCATTGAAATGACCGTTAGTTGACCATTTATTTTCAGAGATAATGGGTAATAACAATTTCACTTGGGCATTAAATTGTTCTACACTTAGAGAATTTTAGAAGATTTTATACATATCTGTCAAAAAAAATACATTCAAATCTCTTCATTCATTTAAGATATTAGTTGTGTTTTTTTGTACTGGAATTGTTCCAATTTCTTGCAAAATTTCATCTCATCTAGTTCATATATTGCCCATTTTTGCTTTCATATTTCTTTTTTTTTAAGAAATGGGAGGGGCTAGTTTTTTTTAGAAGTATTATGGGCCCTTTTTTTTATACATATATTGGTACATATGCGTGTCAGAACTGACACGTCAAAACATATTTTTATCGCCATCACTGGTACAAATATGCTGTAGCATCTGCAGGATTCGAATGCAGCCGGGGGGTGAGCAAACCAACCGCCCCGATCGCCACATCATGCACTCACGTGCAAAAAAATTTGGACCATTTCTCGATTTGTGCGTGTCATCCTTGCGCAGGGGCCACGCTAATCTTCTCTGAATCGTTCCAATTTTATCGGATGTCTCCAAAGAGACATATTTTTGCTTTCATATTTCATCTCTGTTTTCAATTTGCATGTTTCCTTAATAAATTTCTATGTTATTTACAAAAGAATAATGGGAAGAAAGGAAAAACAAAAGCAACTAAGTCAGGTATAGCAAATATCAAGATGACAATGAAAGGAACAAAATTTGAATTGCTAAATGAGAAAAATTCCAATTCAACATTCTTTTCCGATATAACATTTAAAGCACAAACTGTGGTACCATATCCTAGGAAAAAAATTATGATTTCTTTGAGAACAGTTAGTAGAGGAACCCAAAAGGCTAGAAGAAGATTCATCCTCTGATTTTGAAAGATGAAACAATCAAGAAGACCAAGCTGCAAAAATCACTACCAAACCAACAATATTTCCATATTTTGACATGGAGTGTTGGATTATTTCTCATGCTCATGTTCAAAATTGTTCAATAGTCAACCACTTAGGAAATGTGGTAACTTCTTGGAAACCTAAAATAATTTAGTCAACATATAAACTTAGTCCTCTAGAAATCTTACTAAATAGGTATTACTTGGTAACAATTTTCTAAAGAGAAAAAAGACCGATTTGGTTGAATATCTTAAGAAATGGATAAATGTCTATGAGAGTTTCAAGCATAATCAACAAAACTATATCTAATAGCTCAATTCAAGAACCCTCACATATTTTTGATCAAAATGCTCTCTAGGCTTTATTGTGAACCCAATCTAGAGCATTGCAAATTTGAATGGGTTCTTTTAATTCATGGCATAACAAAAAAGTTCTACTTTTAACTTGCAAGAAATCCAGAATACCAAAAATATGAAGAAATATAGCCCAAAACATAGAATTATCACATGAAATGAGAAAAACTGCAAGGTATTTTATTATTTAGAAACATATTCAATGTTCACTTGCCTCTTCGAAGGGGAAAACTCTAGCAAAGCAAAGCTCAATTACATTAAGACTGGATGATATTTCCCTTACTAACTAAGACTATTTATAGCTAAATGACATCCAAAACCCTAACTACTAGTGGTCCCTTGCATAACACATGTTAACCACTTTATTTACTAACTATGGTCCGTTTACAACTCAGTTGTGGTCCCTTTTCTATAATGCGGGTCAACCACTTACAATTATTAATGTGGGCTTTATTGACTCTTTAAATAACTATGACTCTAACTTGGAATCTTGGGCTTATTACATAAATAAAGGGGTTAGGGTTGGACCCTAACATTACCTCCCCCATCAAAATCAACCTTGTCCTCAAGGCTGAAGTTGCGAAAACTTCTAAAGAATAGTGGTTGGTTCCCAAGTCGCATCTTCTAGAGAGGTGTATTTTCACTTGATGAGGACTTCTTTGATTTTATGGCCATGGAGATGTCTTTCACGAGTATCGAGGGCATGTTATAGTCTGAGCCAAATTGAGCCTTCCTCATCCAATTAAGGCAGACTTGTTTGAACCTTACAATTGTTCCCCACCACTTTCTTAAGGCATGATACATGGAAGACCAAATGGCTTTTTGAAGTAGGTGGCAAGGCTAGTTTGTAAGCGACTCCTCCTATGTGTTGAAGTATCTGATAAGGCCCATGGAATTTTGGCGCTAGTTTCCAGCAACCATTTTCTTTGAGAGAAGTTTTCGTATATGGTTGGAGTCATAAGAATACTTGATCTCCTTCTTGAAATGAGCACTTGGAATGATGTTGGTACCTGTTGCTTAATTATGTTCTGAGCTTGATGTAGATTATCTTCGAGATGAGTGATCATGGCATAACAGTTCTGTAGGATTTAATCAATTGCCTGTACTTTAGAACATCCAAGGATATAAGAAACTGGTGAAGGTGGGAGTTGGCCATACACTGCCTCATATGGAGTCATTTTGGTGGTTTCATGATACTTAGTATTATAGCACCATTCAGGTAAGGGTAGCCAATGTACCCATTGATGCTTCTTTTCTAAAGTGAAGCACCTTAGATAGGTCTCCAAACATTTTTTTACCACTTCTATTTGACCATCAGTCTGGGGATGATACGTGGTACTTAGTTGGAGTTACGTGCCTTGTAGCTTGAAAATTTCCTTCCAAATTTGTTGGTGAAAGTGGGGTCACGATCAAACACAATGGAAGTTGACATGCTATGCAGTTTGAAGATTTGGTCCAAGAAAACTTGAGCCACCAAAGTGGGTGTAAATGGTTATGGTAGAGCGCAAAAATGAGCATATTTAGAAAGTATGCCAATAACCACCATGATGACTAATTTGTTGCCTGACTTTGGGAGACCAGTGATGAAATCCATGGAAAAATTCGTACAAATAGAAGCATGGAGTGGTAATGGTTGTAAGGTTCCTGGTAACTTGATTGTTTCCCCTTTGTTGCATTGGCACACATCACATTCAGCTACAAAAGTAAGAATGTCATTCCTCATGGCAGTCCAAAAGAAAGAACAACGTGCACGAGCATAAGTATTCTGAAAGCTTGAATGTCCTACAATTGGAGATGAGTGCAACTCATCCAAGATGTAGGTTTTGAGGTTGGAGGATGGGGATAACACTACTCGATCCTTGTAGCGAAGAATATCATACTTCCAAGAGTAGTTTGCTGAGGAATTATGATCTTCTCTTAAGTTATTAATGAGTTGGGACAAAGAGGGGTGGGAGAACCATTCCTTGTGGGCATCTTCAATCCAATATAGTATGGGTAGGGAGAGTGATAGAAGGGTGCTCTAATCCTAAAATTGGCACAATAAAGCATCAACCACTACATTGTCATGCCCCTTCTTGTAAATTATCTCATAAGCATATCCCAACATTTTGGCAAGCCATTTATTTTTTTGTGGTGATGATAGATGCTTCTCTATAAAATATTTTAGGATATGATGGTCCATGCGGATTTGGAAACATCGCCCCAATAAGTATGGCTGTCAGGTGTCTACTGAATGTAGGATGGGCATCATTTATTTCTCATAAGTAGATTGACCCAAATGTTTTCCACTAAGTTGTTGAATAGTGAAAGACAATGGTCTACCTTCCTGCATTAATACAATGCCAATACCCATACGTAAAGCATCACATTCAATCACAAAAGATTTGGTGAAGTCAGGTAAGGCCAATACGGGAGTGGGGAACATGGCCTGTTTGAGAGCTAAGAAGGCTTGCTGAGTTGCATCAATCCAAAGAAATGCTTTTTTCTTGAGGAGATTAGTGAGGGGTCTAAAAGTGCATCCATAATTGTGGAAGAATTTGCAATAGTAGCCAGTGAAACCCAAGAATCCCCTCATACTCTTCAAAGTTTTTGGTTGGGGCCAATCTTGCATTGCCTGAATCTTTTTCGGATCAACCCTGACTCCTTCACGACCCACAATGTGTCTGAAATACTGTAATTATTCCATGCTAAAGGAGCACTTGGATAATTTAACAAATAATTTATGATCTCAGAGCAGTTGCAATATTTGGTCTACACGCTAAAGAAGTTTGTCCCAGGTTATGTTGTAGATGAGAATGTCATCACAGAAGAACAAGACAAATTTGTGGAGATATGGTTTCAGAAGGTGGTTCATGAGGCTTTCAAAAGTAGATGGATAAATATAGAGACCAAATGGCATGATTAGGAATTCATAATTGCATTCATGAGTTCAGACGACATTCTTGGGAATGTCTACTTCCATCATGTGTATTTGGTGATAACCCGAGCAGAGGTCTAGCTTGGTAAAGAACTTAGCACCATGCAGTTCATCAAGAATATCGTCAACAACTGGAATATGAAATTTTCCCTTGATAGTGTTCGTGTTAAGGGCCTAAAAGTACAGACACATGTGCCATTATTCATATTTATTTAGAACCATGACCATTGGAGATGAATAAGGGATGATGTTGGGACGGATAACACTGGCTTCAAGGAGTTCCTTGATGATTTTTTTAATTTCATTCTTTTGGGCAAAAGGATATCGATATGGACGGACATTAGGTGGTTGGGCACTAGAGACCAAAGGGATACTGTGATCATGTTCACCCCTAGAGGGTGGAAGCTCTTTAGGTTTGTCAAATACTTGCTCATGGCGATCTAATACATGTTGCATCTCCGGATGAATACAAGGAGTAGTGGATTCAATGGCCTAGATGGAATTAAATTGAGCGACTACTCCATTATGGTCATTTTGTAAAATCTTCTCCATTCAATACGAGTTAATGGTAGTAGGAGCACTTGTCTGGAGTCCCCTTAATGTATGAATGTGATCATTCTGCTTAATGCTCATATATAACGCTTGGAAATCCATTGTGGTATGGCCCAGTGGGCAAAGCCATTCAGCACCAAGGATAATGTCTCAACCACCCATTTCAATGGGAAACATGTGGGTCTTTAGGTGGTAGTCTTCGATCTGAAGCTTAATATATTCACAACGGTCTTCACATTTCATGTTTGCCCCATCAGTGATAAGGACTTGGAAATTATATACCACCCATACAAAGCAACGAACAAATTCTGCGACTTTCTTATGGATAAAGTTATGATTGCTTACACTATCAATCAATACCACTACTGGTCGATGGTTAATAAAGCTTTGGATTTTGAGAGTTTGAGGTGAATAAATGCCAGCTAAGGCATGTAGTGATATAACCGACTCATCAGGCATAGCTATGAGATCATTATCGGTTTGGGTTTCACTCGCTTCTTCCTCAGGCACCTCAAGGGATGGAGCTTCATCTGATGAGCTGTTATCAATAGCATTAATTTGAAAGAATTTTGGTTCATTGAATTTGTGTACAAGGGGTTACTTGTCATCACAGTAGTAGCACAATCCGTGTTTCCTTCTTTAGGCCATTTCCATCAGTGACACCTTTTGAACCTTAAGTGTTTAGGTGGGGCTCTGAGCCTGGGTGGGACGTGCCTTGGTGACGAAATTTGGACTATTGGACTGGGCATTTAAGGTGATTTCTACATCTGAGGCCTTGCGACATGTGTCCAACCAAGTAGCTGGTTGGTGCATCTCGACATGGACTTGGATGACATCTTTTAAGCCACTGATGAAACATTCGAAGTAGAAGTCATCTGCTAGGTCGTCAATTCTAATGGTCAATTGTTCAAAGGATGCAATAGAGTCCTTTACTGTACCTATTTTCTGGATCGTAGTGATACGTTCCAAAAAATTAGATTCCCAATGAAAGCGATCACATATGGATTTTGAGAACATGTTCCAAGTTGCTCTCCCTTGATAACATTTCTGATGCCACTGCCACCACTGCCATCTCTCTTGGTCCAATTAAAGGGATCCCAAATGTGTTTTAGTTCCATCTTCACAGATATCATTAAGGGAGAAATGTTGTTCCATTTGTGCTACCCATACTTGTACATGTACAACTTGTGTGTCAGTGGCTCGAAGAGTGGTGATTTCCATGGAAGTGAATGTGATGGTTTGATTCTACTTCTATGTGTATATCAACACTAGGCTCCTCCCTATGAGACATTTTTATAAGGGTTGCTAGTTGTGAGATCTGGCTGGTAATTTTCACCTCTAATTCCTCATTTTTCTCAAGTTTGTCGACCCTCTTTACTTCCCTTTCTGCAGCCATAACTTGATATCTTGTACCTAGCATACACTAGCCTTGGTAAATTTTTTAGCTTACTTAAGAGTAGTCTTCTTGGAAATAGGGCAATCTCAAGATTCTAATGGAGTGGGTCACTTGAAGTTGCGTCAGAAATATTTTTGGGATAGCTGGAAAATTGTGGGCTTACAAGTGAATGGTACCACTGCGACCAACTCGTCATCCTGAAGCTTATGGGCTAAGTCTCTTGCAAGCCTTTGAGGATGGTCTCAAACTCTTTTTTTTTACTCTGAAATGAATTTTACTCCCATTTAATCGATATTGCAATGGTCATTTTAGAAAGCTTGATACTACCCAATGTTCTATGAAATCAAGCCTAAATTGTAGTAATAGAAACCCCAAGGTCTTGGTACTGCAAAATGTATTGTGAAAATATGATTTGGACTATGGAGGCCAAAACCCTCACTGCACAAAGAGTCTAATTTGCGCTGAGAAAACCCAAACTACTGAATCTGATATGTACGGTGGTGGTAGAACCTAAACTGTTAGATCTGATCTTGATGGTAGCAGTCAAACCTGAATAACTGGATCTAATCTAGAAGACAAGGTAGAGGGCGATCTTTAGATGGTGGAGGGAACTATGATCATAAAGGAGTGTCAAGTGCTACATATCGAAATATACGCAGGGTCCAATAATGGTACTCGACCCATTCTTTCAGGGCGCTAACTAAGGAGGATCAATCGTACCCTTAGCCATACTATCCGACTACCTTATTGTACATGCGAGTAATCTCCCCGAGTGTTGTTCTCAGTGTATTGTATCATAAAGATGACTGATGAATTATCTAAGGTTAGGTTTTAGGTTATCCTAGGGGGCTTTTGATATACCCAAGGGTATGTGGAAGAGCAATCTGTGTGTAGTTCTATCTAATGCGCTACTACTCTAAGGGGTACCCACAAGGGTTACAAGGGAGTCCAACAAGTGTGACCACCTCTTGTAGTTCTTGTGTGCATGCCTCCCCAGATCTATTATGTGGACTTATCCCTCTTTCAAACAAGAGTGATCTCCCTAGACTTCAAAGAACCCTAGTAACAAACAAACATGAACAACTACCTTTCTTTAGAATCTGATTGACTAAAAGAAAATACAATTATAGAGGCCTCTTACTGATTAAAAAAAATGTTGATGAATTCCTCTTCAAATATTATGACCATTCACTCCTTGATTATTTAAATATCCTCTTGTCACTCCCTGTAGCTTCTCCATAATGTCCTAAGAGAGATCTATATAGACAGAGATGTAGTTTTTAACCTCGTACATAAATTACTTGCATACAAGTTCTAAAAAACAAAAAGTAAACAATGGAGAGAGCATAAAACATAAAACAAATATACACAAAGATTTTCCCCTGGATCCCAAAACTGGGACTACTAGATTGATTTTTCATTATTTTCCTTTCAATGTTACAATACATATATATACATGTCGAAGCATCCATAAACCCCAATCCATTAACCCTAGATTAGAACATAACCATAGTTCCCTTGGCCATATCTACAAAAATACCACAGACAGAAAACCATCATGCCCAAAACCATGTGCGAAAACCATAGATAGGTTCACCCACCTAATATAGGGTCCAAAAAAATTCTCCAGGGCGCTGCCCTTGACCCCATAGAGGGAGACTACCGCCCCTCTCAAACCCCCTGAAAGGGGGGGTTGCCACCCTTGTTGTGACCCCCCTACTGCACCTGACGCAATGAATGGGGGGGCTCTCACCCTTCCCATACCCCCCCAGCGTGTGGGGCTAGTCATGGAAATAATATAACACACACCCAACATGATACAAATAAGAGATCAAAGCATCCAACACATACCCAAAGAGATAAATGGACTAATTAACCAATTATGTATCATAAAATGATCAATATGCAATCACAATCTATAGAGGTGATCAAGGAACCCTCCAAATTAGATCAACAAAGATGTAATTGAGAAAGAATAGTTGATTTTATATTAATACACTGAAGAAAAGTCTTACAACCATATAGCCTTGATGTTGCAAGTTCCTTCTATAATCTCCATCCCTTTCCTTTGCAAGAATAGATTTTAAACCTTATTCCAACAACATAAACTTGCTTCCAACAATCCTCTCCTAATCCTCAGGCCTGTAGTAGCTTTATAGGAAAGAATGGGAAGTTTTGGATCCATTATCCAAGGGATGAAATCCACTAATAATGGGATAGGGTTTCCATAAAGAAAGGGGAGTTTCTCCATTATGGGAGGGATCAATATTGAATATGCACCAATTCGAAGCTTGTCGGTTGGTATAGATACTACCAACAATGCTTCTAGACTTAATTTTTATTTTTACATGTGTTAAGTCATGTTCATAGGTCATAGTGTAAGACATCGTGTACTTATGCACAACTCTTAATGGTATTCTCTGAGTATGCACATAATTTAGTTAGGGAAATGCACATGTAGCCAAAAATAGGGTTTTGTACCAAGGGATCAAGGAATTCCACTTTCTTTGGGATGATTTAAATTCTAATTTTGTAGGGGAATGCTCTTGGGACACATTTAAGGATAATGAAAGATCTAAACCGATGGTCATTTGCATAATGCGACAAAATGACATGTAATAGATTTCCCCCTAAAGTGAAAACTTAGAAGATATATTTTGATGACTAAAGTGCTTTAACATGCCAAGGTTTGGGTTAGAGACTGTAGTCAAAGACTTGAAACAATCAAGCAAAGGTTACAATGCAATATATAATATCATCACTCAGGTAGGAATTCCCATACTTAGATCATAAATGTATCAAAGTACAATATGGAACACATCTGAAGATCCATGTCAATAGATTACATAGTATGGGTGCATCCATCAATGGATCTATGTTCAAAATCATGAATATTTAATAACTCCACACAGCCTGGATGAATGGAACTAGATCCAGGGTTTTGATCTCCATCTCTTGATCAGTAGTATGAATCTAGCCATGCGAGTGAATGTCTTGTAGTCAAACATGGTAGAAACCACTTGATTACCAGTCAATGATGTGAACTGTTAACAAGTGCGAGAGAAATCACCGATAATGACAATGGATATCAAGGTACATCCAGTACAATCTATAAAGTGCGAATAGATATGTTGATGTTGAACACTCATAGAATCGTTTGATCAAAGGTCAATGATGAGAACGTGTCATCGAAGGCGAGAAACCTGCCATTAAGGCATGCAGGCCTCAAGGTACTGAAGGTTTCTAGCTCAAATTCCTAGATAATGAGTTGAAGTCGATTGGAAGTGATCCCTTGCAGGAGGTCCTACGAAACAAAACTCATGTCAAGTTTTAAAGAACAATAGTTTGGAGTAATCCAAGACTGGCTTAAGGTTGGTCAATGCAATTGAAGGCTATAACTGGAAAAGTAATTTGACTGAGGTTGAACTTCTCTTGAACATATCAGATACATGACATGATGACTTGGCAACTATTGACTCAAAAAATAAAACACAAATCAATTGAAGACTTTCAACGAGGTATGGCCGATTGAGTAGCAAATGGATTTCCCAACCCGGACATGAAACTAACAGAGTGTCATGTTCAAGAGCGACATACTTCCTTTTACAAATACAAAACAAAGTTTCTTTCTCACTTTTCCCCCGCCATTACTAGAAAGTACCTCTTTATTTTTTACAAGCTTGAGGAGGATAACATATGCTTGTCATGTAAGCTCATCCTTTAGATAGTCATCTAAAGTATTTTTAACGAACCGTAATAAGGAGTGGTTCGGTCTCTTCATGTTTAACGAATCCTGCACTATTTAAGTTTTACAAGTCCAGTGAAGAGATAACTCAATGTCGTTTTCATGTTTAAAGAATTTGAAAAGACACAAAAATAAAACTCGTTCAGTTCTTTCAACGTAAATTTTAAAGAGCCCGGAGAAAGTGAAGCTCGATGTTTTTCAGTTTTAGGGAGTCATGAGAAAAACATAAGTAAAATCCACAATGTTATTTTTCGTAAATTTAGTCTCTTGAGCTCGAAAAAACATAAAATAATGCAGGAGATAACCCTATTGACCATGATTAGTCAACAAATACCTTTTTCGTAAATAGTTTGGTTCATTTTATAAAAGGGGTAAAAGTATACAGAATAAACGGTTGTTCATTTACTTTTACGAGTTTGAACAATCAAGTACTCAATGATCTTTTCGTTTTCAAGGAGTCTGAAAAGGGCATAAAGAGAACTTCAGGGTTTCACTTTTTCATAAGTTTTAAGGAGTTCAAAAAAGTGATAAAATTACACTCAACACTAAAATGATCTGTTTCCCGTAAATAACATGTAATCTACACACTTAAACTCAAAATAATTATCTCTACTAAAAAATAAAGTGAAAAACATTATAAAATTGGATTTAAAAAAGTCAATAGGCAAAAAATAATATTTAAATAGGCCTAAAAAACTTATAAAAAGCCCAAAATGTAAAAGGTTTTTACCATTTGTGTTTCTAACCTTTTGAGAGTGATAGAGGTCATTTTTACCATAAATTTCAAAAACTGACTTCAGACAAATCGTTGGGCGAAATCGCAAGTTGTCTTCTCCAGGTAGCTTATCTCTCCAAGCTCTTCATTTTCATGCCTTTTATTGACAATTTCACCATATATTTTGTTGTTTTTGGGGAGGGTTTTTAAAATAAATTTCACCCTCGATGTGCGCAGGTTGCCCTTATCGGGCTTATGCACATCAACTAGTTTTTTAACACTATGTGCACAGTTTCTAAGGAAGAAACCACACACATGCACACTGTTCATAATAGTCGGCTTCAAACAACACTGAGGGCATACAAAATGAAATGGAAAACACCCAAATTCTTTGCTAATTTTTTCCATGATGACTCCTAATGATATTATATGTTTATTTGCAGGGTTTTGAACTGAAAATATGGAATAGAGAACACGAGCACGAAGAGAAAGACATAGCTACTCTAAACCATCCAGCAACCATATAGGCCTTGACAAATTGTGGCTTGTACAAATTTTTCACCATTTCGGGCATGAAGGTCCAATTAGAATTGTTAGAATGGATGGTGGGCAAGTGGAACATTCAAGAAGAATATTTCATAGTTGGAGAACATAGAATTGTAATTGATGCTGACAACATTTACTTCCTGAGTGGACTTCCTCGCCGTGGGGTGGAAATCAATTTGTATGGGCATAGGCATGGTGGAGAAATAAATGCCACCTATTTGTGACAACATTGTACTTGAGGGGCTGCTCTCAAATATGGAAGAATTGAAATCAAGACCATAGCACAACTTCCTTTGAAATCTATCAGGTTCATTGTTGCACGATTGTGTGAGATTGCAGCTTTGAATTTGCTGACAAAGGATCAGATGTAAACGGTAGAGTGTTTATAACCTACCATATTCAACTGGAGCAAGGTTGTAGTTGCTAATTTGAAGGGGAGACTAACTAGGGTTAGAATGGGTAAACTCAAAAAATTTGGGTATGGTTCCCTCGTTATTTCATTTTCTTTGGAGTGGATTCCTCTTCTGACTCCACAGGTAGCTATAGAGAGAGGAGGAGCTCGTGATCCTCACATTCTGAAATGGGTTATAGCTATGGCACGCCATGGAGGTGGTGAAAGGCCAATGATTAGATATACTCCTAAATTCTTCGAGTGGCTAGAAAATCAAATCATCATGATTGAAGGCTTTTGTATGCAGGGATGGACTACAAAGGAGATTCAAACATGTCATTGTCTCCTGGGATGCAGTGGGGTGATATTGGTAAAACTTCACATTTTGGTTGATTTTTGAAAATTTTCATTTTTTGTTATTTTCTGGAATCCAAAACTAATTATTCGAAATGATCATGCAGATGTGGCCCCATTGAGACCAACTAGATTACATAAATATAATAGGCATGGTGAGCATCCAGTAGCTCCCATAGTGTCTAACTTGGATGAGGCAGAGACATTGATAGAGATAGAGCACAACCTTGAGAGGTTGATTTTGGACATCCCGGATGCCACGATAGATGATTTACCTCTCTACTTCCAGAGGCATACTGTAGGGGTTCCTAAACCTATTATAAGTTTGCTACGATGAGTAGCACTTGCTATTGTATGCTATAATGATCATCATCATGCGTAGTCACTAGTCTGAGGGCTATATTTTTTTATTTTTGATGATGTATCGACATGTTCGGAAAATAAAGGCCATGGGACCTTATGCCTTTGGATGACATTTTTTTTGTAAAAGCCACACTTTTTACAGACACTTATCTAATGAAACCTACTGCTTCTATTTCAGTCTATCTTGTACAATACATGGATGAATATTGCATTGATTTCTTTACAAATGTTTTACAAGTTCCAATTTAACAGATAATTAACTAATGCATCTGTTAATGTGTTTAAATTTCTCGAAATATGTTGATACTCAATATAATCAAATTCTCTTTCCAAGAGATGAACCCACAAAAATATCCTTAACATGGAAGCACTTCTAACTGAATAAACACCATTCAAATGTAATACTATGAGTTGTGAATCTAACCTAATGATCAATAAACGAATTCCAAATGAAATGGCATCAGGTAATAGCTCAATCATTGCGTTATGTTCTGCAATATTGTTCGTTTTTCAACCAAGGCATATCCCATGAATAGAAACTAAGTCATCTATGGGCGAATAAATGACCCAAGCAACAAAAGAAAAATTTCGGGTACTATGACTAGCACCATCAACGAATCCAATGCAAGCTTGAGGGAGTGTCAACATCTGTAAATCAAGTGTAACACAAGGTAAGCAGGAAAATAGTGGAAAATCGTAAAAATATGCTAAAAATTGCAACACATAAACTATGGTACAACAATATACAAATATTTCACTAAAAAATCTAAGCATAATATCTCTTTAGGTAAAGACCATTTATGGGCTTTCCCAAAGGAATTTCATCATAATCAACTAGTTCATAGGCCCCTTTTTCTAGTGCACGTTTTAGAATATAACAACCATGCCACATAGGTTTGAATTTACCAGCACCTAACTTATCGTGCTCTTGATCATAGACAAAGACTAAATCATGTTCTGCATACAAACGAGGTTTGACATTTTGATCATATTGTGCTTTAACTCATTTATTTTGGGCATCACTAGCTAACGCAACATCATAGCTAGTCTCATCGAGACGTGCCAAGTATAGGAAACATTCTTCTTTAGAAGAATTGGTTGGAAATAATTCAATTTCCCGTTTCAAAGATGATATTCCACATTCATTCAGTAGAACTACTTCCATACCTTAAACGAGCTAGAAATAAGTAAAACCAGTTGTAGTTTTTGTTGTGGTACGTTATGCCCACAAGGTTGGATAAAGCATTAGAGGCCAATCTCATTTATGAGTCCCAATAATCCTTTTAATCATGGTAGTTAAAACCTTGTTAACATCTTCAACTTGGACATTTTCTTGCAGGTAATATGGAGTAGAATTGTCATGACGTAGAACTAGCTTCATGGTAAGATCGATTATCATAAACTTTTGAAAATGACTACCATGGTTCGTGACGATGGCTTGTGGAAATATGAACCGAGAAATTACATGATTGAAAATGAAAATGGATGTTGTTTCACCATCATCCTTATATGTAGGCATCAATTTGACCCATTTCGTAAAATAATCTACCGCAAGCATAAGTACACATGCCCCCCAGCCGAGTGAGGCTTACATGTAAGAAAATCGATACCCTGTTTAGAGAAAGGACCGACAATAATGATTGGGTGAAGAGGATATGGATGTGCACACATTTTTTGATCATAGAGTTGACAATTATGGCATTTCCAGACCATTGTTATACAGTCTTTGAACATATAATGCCAGAAATATCCTGCGCGCAAGATCTTTTGAGCAATGGAAAACCCTGACATATGGCTGCCACAAGCTCCATAATGGTATTCATTTAATGAATTTTTGGCTTCCTTGTGAGTTAAACATTGTTGGAATATAGAATCGACAGCACGATGATAAAGTGTATCATCGACAATATTATATTGTTGCGATTGATACTAGATACGACGACAATCAGTTCGACTTAGTTCTGGCATAAATGCCTGGGTCTGGAGATAAATGATGATATATCCATACCATGGAGCTAAAGTACTGATTAGAAAGAGAGATTCGTCTCGAAAATAATCTTCTGCCACATTTTCCTTTTCGGTACGGGGAAAGTCACATTATAATTTAGCAAATACCAGTTATTTCATAGATTTGGATTTAATGAATTCCAAATCGAATGCCTATAGGATGATTATTCATTTAGAATACTTCCCCCCTAGAAATTGTCTAGTAAGAATGTAAACCATGGTATTGCAATCGGAAATCAAAATAGTTTTATGTAATAAAATGTAGTGACAGAAATGTTGGACAACTTGAATAGCTACTATTAGCTCTGTTATGTAAAAGGATAAGAAAATGGATTCAAGCACTCTCAAAGGCTGTAAACACACTTAAGTTCATGCCAAGCCAACCATTTCTGATATTCAATTCTTCAAATTTTGGCTAAAATCTTCCTACCGGTTGAAGAAGCTGCAAGAGGAAAGCCCTTGGAGGAGTGGAAATACACTACCGGGAGGCACAAATACTCTAAATTCATGAAAAATCTCAAATCGCAGGCTTAAGGGTCCGAAATCAAATTAGCCATTCGATCTGGCCGATCAACGATCCAGATTGCGTCGGCATACCGCAGTCGGAGCAGGCGGGCAGTGGCAGCGACTCAGGAGACCTCACCGATGAGCGATCGCCGATATCGCATCGGCGGGTCGCAATGGAGGACTTACAAAAGAGGTTTGGGCCTTTATATTTGGCGATATGCGATCGCTGACATCACATCGCTGATATCACGTCGGCATATCGCATCAGCGCTTACAAAGGGGGCAACTCCTTTTACATGGTTATGTGCAATGCGATAAGCCGGACCCGATAGCGCTATACATTGTTTTCGATAAATCATCCGGTCCGCTGCGATATCGCTGTCGGCACTTTCAAAGGGGTGGAGCTTCTATACAAGGCATGTATGCGACCCGATGGGTCGGACCCGATATCATTATGAGTGATTCTTCATAAAATTTCAAGTCCGCGCAAAGGTCTTTTTCAATATATTTCGTGTATAAGGGGAACACAAAGGAAAGCTTAATAAGTGCCGATAGCGATGAAGCCCGGACCCAATGGGGTCAGGGAGATAAAAGTTTATATATTTTCAGTTCCGGCGAAGGCATTTCTTTGTGTTTTTCAGTGTTTTTATATATGTTTCCAAATATGAGGAATCGGTGGTATGGGCCCATTTCGCAGTCGGCATATCGCAATCGGGGAAATCAGTGGTGCATAGCAAATTGCATGTATGGATGCCGATGCGATGAGGCCCGGACCCGATGGGTTTTCAAAGCAGAATGGCATAATATTTGAGGTCCACAAAAGCCATTTTTATGATTTTGGGACATTTTTACATGTATTTTCGAATACAATGAAACAGAGGATTGGCCGGTTAAGATATGCAATGCGACCCGAAAGGCAGACCCGATAGAAAAAATATATGTGTGTGGGCCCTTGATATTCAAAAAAAAGCTAGGTGGGCGGTATTTCTTAGTGGCGCGAAGATGATGAAAGCAAGCATGCAGCAGTACAGTGCAGTAGGTAGCTGCCTTCAAATAACAGTATGGCCGAGCAGGAAAGAGGACGTGCCCCAAACAGATCAACATTTATCAGTCATGATGGAGCCATTTCAATGTTCAGCGACTGCAGTTAATTAGCAGTATGGCCGAGGAGGAAGTAGGACACCGCAGATCCAGTCAAAGCATTCAATGGCTATGGGCTTAACCCATATTTCATTCCACCTACCCAAAAAGGACCGCAGAGCACCAGAGAGGGACAAATCTATTCAAAATACAGTCAGATTTGTATCAGAGGGCCATTCCTAAATGTAAATATGGTTGGTGGCCATTTATGGGCTCCTCCACGCATTGTTTAACAGAGATATTTTGTATTGTAACACTATATATACTCAGAACTCAGATGTAATCAGGCAATGAGTGTTTGATGAATGAGAGCTTATGGTAGCCTTCTAACTTCTGGAGACTGTAACT
Organism: Pinus taeda; assembly: GCA_000404065.3. Taxonomy (NCBI): domain Eukaryota; kingdom Viridiplantae; phylum Streptophyta; class Pinopsida; order Pinales; family Pinaceae; genus Pinus; species Pinus taeda. The sequence continues at coordinate 74,724 of APFE031543804.1, forward strand.
ACTTTGTAACCTGCAGCGTCTGGTCTTCATTTCCAATTGATACAAGCTTCTTTTGCTGTCAATTGCTCACTTTCCATTTCTTCTTCTTGTTCTAGGCTGTCCCTGTTTTGCATTCGTTCATTTGCTGTAAATGTTAGCATTAGAGGGGCTGTCATCCCACCTCTGTGTTAGAATTTGGCATGTATAACTGAACATGTATGCAGGTTTCTGTTGTTGTAATGCATAGAGAGCTATCATCCTGTCTATGTATTAGAATCCAGATTTACAGACCTTTTACTGGTTGCCGTTGGCCATCACAAGGTCCTGTGCATCCGCTGGGGTGATTAGTTTTCTTCATTATCACCTTTACCTTAAGCTGTGAGTAATTGGTGGTTAAAAGCCTTGTAGTCTGGGGTGTTCACCCATGTGTGGGGTCAGTCATAGTAGAAGTGGTTATCTGGCTTAAAGGTGCTGCACATCCTCCGTTTATCCATCATTTCATCCGATAGAATTGTTAAATTTTTAATGTTCCTGAACATCACTAATATACAACCTACGTGAGTTTCTTAGGGTGATAACATTAATTGGCGTCGTTGCCGGGGAGAGGAGAATCGAAGCTCAAGCTTCCTTGGGGGAACGACATAGTTTCAAGCTTTGATGACGAACAAGGTTCGAACATAGAATTCGGTTGTAATTATCTGTCTGGCGACTCCATTTTGAAGTTCTGGCTCAGTTTGTGAGGCATACTAGAAGGAATCCTCAGAAATCTCCAGCTGAACCATTGCTTGACCTTGAAAAAGTTGTTAAATTGAAGAAATCATCAAAGAAAGGGGCATCAGGATCAGGTAAGCCTAAAAACTCTGATTTATCTCTGAAAGATGAGTTTATAGCTGAAGAATCACAGCTTGAAGTTTTAGAACCCAGCACTGTTAACAAAGAAATTCTTCTAGAGATCAGTTCAGCCCCTTTTGCAGTCAGTTCTCCTTTGAATCTCAGTCCAAAGAGAGTTTCCCATACTGTCCAAAACATCCAAATATCCTTCCCATCCATTACATTATCTCCTGCTGCTCTATCTGTTAGTATTCTTCCACATATTTCAAATATGGCAGGACAGCAAGCACCTACCAGGATTGAAAGGATCATTGTTGCTAGATATGGACCGTTGGTCTTGCCTGTACCTTTAAATGCCATGCCTACGGGAGAATATCAAAAATATATGCCCAAATTTACTGGAACAGAGGGAGTGACAGCGGAAGAACATCTTGAAGCTTTTTATAGTTATGCTGACAATTTAGATATCAGTGAGAATGACGTATGGATGAGAGTTTTTGTCCAGAGCCTTCATGGAGGCTAGGAAGTGGTTTAGAGAATTACCCAAAGATCTATAACAGATATTGAAGCATTAGATGAAGCATTTTTGAAGCAATGGGGAGATAAGAAGGACCTATTATATTATCATACTGAGTTTGGAAACTTGAAAAGAGAAAAGGGTGAATCTTTGCCTGATTTCAATAAAAGATTTAATAAGATGTATAGTAAAATACCAGTTGAGGTAAAGCCTACCCCCACCACTGCCAAACTTACATATGCTAATGCTTTTGACCTTGATTTCTGCAACTGTTGAGAGAAAGAAGATGCCCTACTTTGAATGATATGCAAGAAGCAGCCCTCGAGGTGGAATCAAATATTATGGCAGCAGAGAAGTTGAAAAGTCAAATTGATAGGAGAAAGCCGAGAGGGGAGGTTTCTTCTCCTCAGGCTCCAACTTCAGAGCCTAAGTTAGACAAAATGACTAAGATGATAGAGTCATTGGCTGCTGAAGTTTCAAGGTTAAAAGTAGAGCAGGCTTCAGGAAAAACAAGGCAGCAAAACACATTTGCTCCAAGAAGTCCAAACCCATTCAGAAAAGCAAACGATCAGCTACAAATCATGCAAAGAGGTGAGCAAGCCAAAGAAGATCATAAGGTTAAAGCTCCTTTTCAAAATGCAGTAATGGAGGGGGAACAATTTGAAGAAGAGGAAGATGAAATTCACTGCATGGAAGATAAAGGTAGCGCTGCATTTTTAACATTGGCTGAATATGAAGAGTCATTGCAGCAAGAGCAAAACAAGCAAGGATGGGACACTGATGATGTGCTGCAATCAGGTGAACAGCAGCGCAAATATAATCTAAGATCCAATGCAAATAATGCCAAAGAAACAATTGCACAAGAAGCTACTGCCCAAGTAGCTCCATAGCATACCAGGCAAAGAAGATTAGCAGCTGATCCGGTCACCCTCAAAGTTCCAGTCCAAGAGGTAAAAACTATTGATAAGCCTTTCTCTTCTTTCAGTTTTGAATCAGAAGTCCAAAAATTGAAGGTTGTTGTGCCTCTGGCTGAGTTGGTCAAGAGTGAATTGTTCAGAAAACCCATCCTTGAGGCCCTTGATCTACAGTCTACACAAACCTCCATGGACTCTATCAACTTGCAAGATGATAAGCCTGCTATTGTGCTTAGTCCCATGATTGAACCTGCTGATAATAGTTCTCCATCTTTCTATGTTTCATTGACTATCCATGATAAAATCCTCCACAATTGTCTGCTAGACACAGGTGCTAGCCACAATCTAATGCCTAAAACTGTCATGGAAGAGTTAGGCCTTGATATCACTAGACCCTATCATGATTTGTTCTCTTTCGATTCAAGGAAGGTAAAATGCCTTGGATTGATTAAGGATCTAGCCATTACCTTAACCCAGCTGCCTATGAAGAGTATG
>APFE031543805.1:0-17851 GCA_000404065.3 Pinus taeda
CAATAATAATAATAGTGGGCTTCTATGGGGCACAATAGTAACAATATGGGCACTACATGGGTACATTAATATAATAAGTGGGTTGTACTAATAACAATACAGGGTTACACTAGTAGTATAGGGGCCTAACATATTTCCCCTAGAATGGCTAGCTGCAAAGCAGTTTGGTTGAGGAAGCTCTTTGGAAATATATTTGAGAAAGCCTAGACACTACAGTGATATATTGCGACAACAAGAGTGGGATATGTCTGGCAGATAATCTCATATCTCATGACAAGTCAAAGCACATAGAGATCTGATATCACTTCATTCGAGACATGGTTCAAAGAGGAGTCGTTAGACTACATCACATATCAATAGATGAGCAGATTGTAGATATTCTCACCAATGATTTTCTGAAAGGGAAGTTCTTGGTCTTCATACAGGATCTTGGACTAATGGATGTGACCCCTCCTGGTAAGGGGCATCACTAATGCAGAACATTGAGCTAGATCTTCCCCCCTATTTGAGCTCCTAGGGTGTGGAATTGAGATAGAGGACTCCTGGGGTTGAGGGATCTCTATACAATAGGGAATCACCCCTATTTGTTACCCATAGGATTGGAGATGTTGCTTCCCTATATTGGTATTTGCAGAGTATACCCTAGTTGGAATAATACCCACAAGTCAGGCTTGTTGGGTTGTCCCTCCCCATCTGGCCAACAAGTTGAGGAGGCTTGAGGCACCTTACCTTTAGGTAAGTTAGGTATTTATCCCAAGCTCAGATTATGATGCAGGTGTTCTACCACATGAATCTTGAAGGTAATTGCTGGGAAGATTGGTATACAATAGGATGGGTTGAGATATTCTCCCATATATCACCTATTGCTCGATATGGAATCGAAGATATTTAGCTCCCCCATGAGATTCTGGGTTGAGATGTACTCCCCGTCTGGTTTTGGATTGAGATATGCCATTTGACAATGTAGAGGGTGGTCGCATTAACTCCCTGATGATTTTTCTTCTTTAGATTCATAAAAGTTTCAACAGATAAAGTTGAGATGAGATGGGATATGATATGATGACACGATATTCATGACATGTTGATCAATGGTCAAATCTTGACAAGCTGAATTCTCCCTAGTTGAGAGGGAGTGTTAAAATATGAAACTACAGTAAAATTCCACTTTAGACATCTCTTTTTATGGAGATGATGATTTAATTTAATTCCTCTTTTCTAGAGGACTAAAATAAACCTAAATATCACTCCAATCGGACAAGGGAAAGTGTACTTATGAAGAAATTCCCACATATGCACATTTGGACAAGGTCAACCCTAAAGAAAATTTGACACCCTTGGAGGCCTATAAATACAAGTGTTTTTAATCTCATTTATAAATCACCAAGCATATTCTTCTTCTCTTCTTCATCAATTAGCTTGCACAGGTATAAGGTAGGGATGACAACATAAGTTCGTAAAAGTCCGAAATTAGAGGGTTTGAGGCTCGCATCTATTTTAGGGTTTTTGGATTATAGTTGGAGGCACGTCATAGGGAAAATTAAACCATAATGATGGGCTTGTAGGAATCAAGGGTGCGACTGGAAGCCTCTAGTCGCTAGAAAAGCTCCTCATGCATGCAATTGGGAAGGTTCACTGAAATTGACTGTTGACCGAAGTTGACCGCAGATGGGAAAGTTGTCTCTGATATATTATGATGCTGGAAAATTATTTTTGAACGTTATTGGGTTGTTTTATGATGATATTGTATTGGGATAATTTTACTCTATGATGAACATTTTATGACAATATAATAGAAGAATAATTTCAAAGGGTTTTCCCCCTTGTCGTGTTTTTCCCTAGTTTTTTACCAAACCTGGTGTCTCTTGTTGATGTGTTGATTGTCTCCTTTGTCATTGCATTTATTTTTCTATGTTCAATTACTGTTGATGAATGGAAAGACTAATTTTAATTGTAAAGATTGTTAATTGAAGTATTGATTTGGGCTAAAGTAATTGATACAACATAGAACAATCTAAAAATTTAACAGAAAGGCCCCAAAAATTCAATCCAATCAAGCCACAAACTAGGCAAACCCAACTGGCAATAGATATGACGCACTTTCCATGGGAGAGGAGGAGCCAAAAATCCTAGAAGACGTGATTAACTTGAATCCAAAATGTGACTCACACAAGGGAAAGTAACCCCTAAGAGAATGGCCTAAGATGACCCAATGGAAATGAGATCATGAGGAAACATAAATGGGGGCACAGGATGAGGAACCAATGGAAAGTATCAAAAAATAATAGAACATTCAAACTAAGATGATGGAAAAATTGTACTACCTAGATTAGGGATCATCTTGGAAACAAAAAAGAATCAATTACAAGAGAAGTTTCAAAATTTGAAAATCCAAGGTTTATCTGTAAACTGATGTGGATATTCCAGTGGACAATTCATCACAACAGATCTGATAATAATATATTCAAATATTCAAATTTTACACTATTACAGTTTTGTTTAATTTCTAGATCTGTAGATTTTATGGTAATTAGTGCATGCATGTGAATGGGAATTATACACAAAAATAGAGAACGAAAAGATAAGTTCACACACACATAAGACACAAGATATTCTATTTGGGAAACCCTTTCAGGAGAAAACCCAGCTGGAAGCTGAGGTCGCTTCACTCTCTTTCTCTGTCTGGAAATATGGCTACAGGTACAAAGAAGTAATGCATGTGGCCCGTTGGCCACTACAGTGCACAATTCCTCTCTATGTTCTCTACCTCCTATATCTCCTAGCTATCTATGCTCAACTATGGAACAAAATGCTCTCGAAAGAATGGAATGCCTCTTCCTCCTAAGGCCCAGTTATAACACAACCCGATAGCCTACTAGTGGTTAAGTTTGACTACATAAACTATTAACTAGAGTTACAAAATAGACTCTTCTAGAGAATTTTACATAAAAAACATGTGGCTAGCCTATATTCAATGAATAATTTGGGCTGGCATGGCATCCTCCTGAACTATAGGTGTGGAAACAAGAAGGTCAACTTCTGAGTGGCATAACTTTTGCATATAGACTCTGATTAATGCGCTTCTTGAGCCGTTGAAAAGGTATTTATGTGTAGGATAGCATGAAAATATGTTGCACTAAAGTGATAAATTTTTACCCCCAAAAATGTCGTTTAATGCCTCAAAACACTCCTGGAAGGTCTCAAACCCCGTTTCACCAAATTCGGTCTCACCAATAGAAACAATACCATGAGTTGATTCCTCCACATTTTCCACTCCAAATGCATCGAGATGGATGACAAACGATATAATGATCCAATTTGGATCAAAGGTGATATAGGAAAAGAAGATCAGGGGGAGGCCCTAATGAATTTAGGTTCGTCGGCTTAGGGAAACCTTAAAAAATGCTAGGTAATAAAAATCAATAGGAAAAGAGGGCAAAAAACCATCTAGGAATCAATTCAAATAGTAGGTGAGCATCTGGTAAATACAGGGCAAGTGATCATGTTGTTGGTGTTTTACCCCTCCTTGAAATGTTTTCTTAAATGAAGATTATTACATGGAATATAAGATGCCTCAATAACTAAGGAAAATGAAGGCATATTGAGGATATAATAATTAAGGAACATCTAAAAATTACAATCTTGCAAGAGACAAAAATCCCTGGTGATAAGGTAAGTGAAATGGAAAATAGACGTTAGAAAGGGTATGAAACTATGGCATTAGATGAGGATGGAAGTGCACAAAGGCTATGTTACATAGTATTTTGTCATTGTCCCTATACTCCTAGTTCCATGATCCTAGAGGACCTCTACACTGAACCCTACAAGCTTTCCCATCATGAAGAAACTCCCATTATTTTCCTCTTCATGAGGAGAACAAATCCCTTATGCATCATTTCCCAAGAATCTTCCTTTTACCCCAGTTTAAAAGACCAGTGTTGATGACCTGTTTCCTCCTCACACCTATTTGTAGAGATTAAAACCATGACTAGCGCCGTATAGCGCAACTGAGCCTTTTCTCAGTCATGCTAATCCTCTTTTGGCAAGTTTTTAAATATGGAGTCAAAGCTTCCAGGTCTAGAAGCTTCGTAATGGAAGTTTGGTAAATGGTTATGCTGAATGGAGTCAGGGAAGTCAGTTTGGGCTCTTTTCCCCTATTAATATGGAACATACCCAAGATATAAGGCCTCTCCCATGATAAGAGGAACCATATCCCCTCCATCCAAGCTATATAAACCCCTCCTTTTACAAGCTAAACTAGTTTCAGTCTTAGTATTTTTGGAGCTCGAATAATTACCAAGATATCATAGCTTGTAGCCTTCTAGTTTATGTCTGTGGAGGGATAATAGTGTGTTTGGTTTGGTTTGAGAATAAAGGGAAGAAGCCTGAAAACATCCATTGTTGGGGCTATCCATGAGATGCTAGCGGAGGTGTGGAAACATAGATACGTCAGAGGAGACCAGCATTGTCAAGGCATTGGTTGTAATCTCTTTCTGAACTTATATGAATACAACTAATGATTGATTTCCTACATTGAGTGTTACCTTACATTTAATGTCTTAATATTCCTTGACCTTTTAAGTAGGTTGAATGCAATCTGTATGCTATCACGTTTGTTGTTGTTGTTTTTTGTTTGTTTCAGGTATTCGAAGGAACGAAATGAAAGATAGTTGGAGTAAGGAATTAGGATCATCACCAAGTGGAATAACATTCTAAGAGGTAGGCCGTCTTATTTGATTCTATCTTAAGGAAGTTTTCCATAGATTGCTTTTTTGTGGCTAGACCCGCTCTCTCGAGCTAGAGGAATTGTATTGGTCCGCATCAAGAATTTACCTACACCACAAGTTGGCGACTCCACTGGGGAGTTTGGCAGCTTTTGGATCCACAGGATTAGAGGTCATGATGATGTGGCAGAGATAAAATGGAAGGCCTTAGAGGTTTGGTCTCAAAATCTGGATCGATCATCCCCATTGCGCTCTAGCGCTCATATCAATGCTACTGACGGTAAGAAGAAGGGAAATATTAGATTCCCCTGTAGGTTATGTGAAGGAAAGCATCTTCTTCACCTTTGTCCTCTTATGGATAAAGCTTCCAGACTTTTGGAAAACCTTACACCTCCTCAAGACCAACTTCTTCTAACCCTCTCCTAGTTGGTAAAGATATTTACTTGGATTCATCTCTTTCCCATCCTGCTCTTCCTCAGCATGACTCTCTTGTGTCTATTCTCAACCACGTTTTGGTCGAAAAGAGTGTCGACTTGGCTTCGCCTTTAGTTGTTCATTCTATTCCCAGAGAGGGTGAAGATCATACTACTCATGTTCTTCTCGTCTCCTCAGATTCTCATGAATCAAAGAGTGGCCCTCCCATCCCAGTTGTTCGGGACAGTCCTTCTCCTATTCCTGTAGGGCATGGGGACAATCATATGATACCCCCACCAAGTAGCTCTATTGTTTCTTTTGATTGGAGTCAATTAGCTGCATTATTCCTTCCATCTTATGTGCCTTTCCAGATTACAGTACAAGCCACTAATATGGTACTACATGGCATTGTCTTAGATGAAGGTGCATCTATTAACATCATGCCTTATACTACTTAGCAATCTTTGGGTTCCCCACAGCTTGTGCCTGCCACCCAGAACCTATTTTCTTTCAACGGAGGAACTAGTCAACCCCTAGTGATCCTTTTGAAGTTCCTTATTACTTTGGGAGGAAAGATCATCTATATAGACATGATGGTAGTCCAAGGTCATTTAGATTTCAATATTCTCCTTTGATGTGACTATGTTTATGTCATGGGAGCTCTTGTTTCTTTGCTTTTTCGTTTGGTTTGTTTTTCACACGAAGGGAAAATAGTGACCATTGATCAATTTTCATTCATTGGTCACCAAGTGCCTTCTATGAAACCATCGTCCCCTATTGGTTCTTGTTTTTAAGGAGTACCCTCCCCGTCACAGGTAAATCATGTCGCTACCCGTTCTGTCTCCACATCTGCTGATGATCACATAGATGGTATAGTACATTATGTACTGGGGGCATTGGATCTCGATATGTCTTTGGTACCAATTGACATGTATCCCTCCCAAAAGCATGCTTCTCCCATCTATTGAGGACCTCTTGGGAGCCATGTTCTCATGTGGTCCATGAATAGATCAGTGAGCATAATTACTTGTCTTGTGTCAAGCTCCTTAAAAAATGAGACAAGGACCTCACAGCATAGTTCCTTGTCATGTATCAAGCTTGTTAAAAAATGAATCAAGGAGTCTGAGAACACTTTCTTCCTGTATCAACCTTGTTAAAAAATGAAATAGATGTCATGAGGATAGTTCCTGATCTTGTGTCAACCTCGTTAAAAAATGAAACAAAGTATCGGAGCATGGTTCCTGGTCTTGTGTCAAGCTCCTTAAAAAATGAAACAAGGAGTATTGAAGATAGTTCTTTTACTGGGTCAACCTCGTTAAAAAAATGAAACAAATCCCTCTTCCAATTCGAGTCTTTGATGGATCTCGAAAGTGAACCTTCATTCCATCCACCTAGCTGAATGAAATGAAGCTTGGGGGGCATGTACCTCGAATTGAGTCATTATGCTGGGGGCATGCAAACGAAACTCAAGCATAGTTTTTCATTTCAAGCTTGTGTAAACATGAAACCGAATTCAAGTAGAGTTCCCCATGGTTCAAGCATGTGTAAAAATTAACCCATGCCTGATTTACATCTCATGATTGTCGTTTTTATCAGCGAATTTCTACTAGATGAGCCTTGGTTGTTTCATTCCATCGCCACCATCTCTTTGGCCGGTCATATGCTTTCACTTGGTTATTTTTTCCTTTGCTGAGGAACCGCAACAATGAGTGGTTTTGTTAGCCATCCTCTTGACCATTACATGTTTTGAGTAGTTCCATCATAATAGGAACTAGCTTCTATCCTTTAATACCACTTGTTCCTCCAAGACGAGTCACCTTTAAGCTCTTTTCTAACTCATAAAAAATGAAAAGATTGCCGAGTATTTTTCCCTTTTACACTCATTAAAGTAAATAAAAGCAGGGAGTCATCTTTGAGCTCTTTTCTGACTCCTAAAATATGAAAATATTGTCAAGTTCTTGTTGTTTTGAACTTGTTAAAGGCTGTAAAATGTCATTTACCCAGTATACATTTACCCCTTTTACAGGCTGGGATAAACTATTTACGAAAAAGGTACTCCTTGACTAAAATGGTCAAGCGGTTCTCTCAAGTACCATTTTCTACCTTTTCAGACTCGAGAGACACAAATGAATGAAAAGGGACCATGTGGAGTTTTCTTTTCCGTGTCTTTTTCAAACTCTCTAAACATGAAAAAGATACCAAGTTACACTTTTGTCAGACTCGTTAAAACATTAAATGACATCGGATTCGTCACCATGATGAACATGAGCTTCTCCTCGCTCGGGCTCATTAATCTTACTAGGTCAGATTCATCTGAAGGATGGACTTATATTACAAGAATATGCTATCCCCATCAAGGTTGTGTAAAAATAACTGGGGTACCTACCAGAAATGGTGGGGGAAAATTGAAAATTCTATTAGTTATGTCAGCATCTCACTCTCAGACATGACACTTTATGCTTCGTGTCAGGTTGGGATATCCTTATTTCATTGTTGACCTTCCTAGGATGGGTCGTTAATTATTTCCTTCCATTTTATCTCTACCACATCATCATGACCTTCTATCTTATGGATCCAAAAGTTTCCAAACTCCATATTCGTGTTTTCAATATGTTCAAGAGTTTTCCTTCTGTAGTTACACTCATTTCCAATTCTCTGTATCATCTTAAATCATTACATCCATTTGTCTCATGTCGATGATGTGGGATACATCATGGCCCTCCTTCAACATGGTCACTTCCTGTCGACTTCATCTCATTATCTAGGAAGCTGGCTGAGAGACTCCCTTCCAGTACCTTAGAGATTTCATGCCCTAATGGCAAGTTCTTCGCACTCGATGACAAGTTCACATCATTGGCTTTCAATCGGGTGATTTCATGGGTGTTTGGCTTCAGTTCCTTTATTCACATTCCATGGATTGTGTTGTTAGTACCTTGAGATCCATTGTCATTATTGGTGGTTCCTCTCGCGCTTGTTAACAGTTCACATCATTGACCAGTAATCAAGCGAATTTCTAGCATGTTCGACTTCAATACATTTATTCATATGTTAGAATTTGTACTTCGATTCGGTCATGTTGAGGCGCAAAACCCTGGGCTCAGATTACAAAAGTCTAGGTTGCAAGTTGATGTGACATGATCATGTTGATATACATGTTTCTTTCAGATGGATGGTTGTGACCATACCATGAGTTGTCATATGTGATCCTTGTTATTGGATGATTGTGACCATACCTTGGTTTAGATATGATCCTCCTTACTGGATGGTTGCGCCCATGCCTTGGATCCATTTACATGATAATTCTTTGGATGGTTGTGTCCATACCATGATTCATGTATCATTTGTTAGAGTTTTCAGTAATGTGTATGTATCTATGCTTGCTTGCAGGTTTTCCGACGATGGACTCTAGTTCCATGCATCTACTTGTAAATCATTTCACCCCTCACTCTAGTTCGACCTTCACGCTTTAGGGGGCATCTGTTACACAACATTTTGTCATTGTCCCTGTACTCCCCATTCCATGATCCTGGAGGACCTATACAGTGAAACCTACATGCTTTCCCATCATGAAGAAACTCCCATTATGTTCCTCTTCATGAGCAGAACAATTCCCTTTGGCATCATTTCCCAAGAATCTTCATTTTACCCTAGTTTAAAAGACCAATTCTAATGACATGTTTCCTCCTCACGCTAATTTGTATATATTAAAACCGGGACTAGTGCCGTACGACATAACTCATCCTTTTCTTAGTCGCGCCAATCCTCTTTTGGAAAGTTTTTTGAATATGGAGTCGAAGCGTCCAGGTCTAGAAGCTTTGTAACGGAAGTTTGGTAAATGGTTGGGCTGGATGGAGTCGAGGAATTTAGTTTGGGCTCTTTTTCCCCTATTAATATGGAACAAACCCAAGAGATAAGGCCTCTCACATGATAAGAGGAACCATCTCCCCTCCATCCAAGCTATATAAACCCCTCTTTTTACAAGCTAAACTAGTTTTAGTCTTAGTATTTTTGGAGCTTGAATAACCAACAAGATATCATAGCTTGTAGCCTTCTAGTTTATGTTTGTGGAGGGAGAATAGTGTGTTTGGTTTGGTTTGAGACTAAAGGGAAGAAGCCTCAAAACTTCCATTGTTGGGGCTATCCATGAGATGCTCGCGGAGGTGTGGGAACTCAGATACGTCAGACGATACCAACAACATCAAGGCATTGGTTGTAATCTCTTTTTGAACTTATATGAATATAACTATTGATTGATTTCCTACATTGGGTGTTATCTTACATTTAATGGCTTAATATTCCTTGAACTTTTAAGTAGGCTGAATGCAATTTGTATGATATCACGTTTGTTGTTGTTGTTTGTTTGCTTGTTTTAGGTGTTTGAAGGAAGGAAACGAAAGATAGTTGGAGTAAGTGTTGGGTTGTCTTATATTCTTTCCATGACTAGCCCATGTAGTTAACCGGGGAGTTAGAGGGGGGGCGGAACCCCCTTTGTTGCGCCGATTGTGTAGCAGGGGGGGTCACAGGGGGTTTGAGGTGTACCCGTAACCCCACTTTCTGGGGTCTAGGGCAGCACCCCATAAAATTTTGGTTTTGGACCCTATGTTAGGTTGGGTGGACCCACCTAGGTTTTGTGCATGATTTTTGCACATGTTTTTGGATGCGATGGTTTCCAGTCCATGGTATTGGATGCGATGGTTTTCAGTCCATAGTATTAGATGCTTCGACATGTATAAATATGTATTATAACATTGAAAGGAATATAATGAAAAATCAAACTGGTAGTCTCGGTTTTGGGATCCAGGGGAAAATCTTTGTGTATATGTGTTTTATGTGTTATGCTCTCGCATTGTTTATTTTTCTGTGTTTTAGAATTCGTATGCATGTAATTTATGTACGGGGTTCAAAACCTATAGTTTTGTGGTCAACACTTTGAGTCATTTTACGGTGGTTCCACTACATGCACATTGGTTTGTTACTAAGCATGTGTTGAGATACTTACATGGTACTGTCAATATTGGATTGAGATACACTCCTGTGGATATGAGACTTCATGGATATACTGATGCTAATTAGGCCAAATTTTTTTTTGACAGGAAACACACATCTAGGTGTTCTTTAGCTTAGGGTATGCCATGATATCTTGGATAAGAAGGAAGTAGAAGGTTGTTTCCATTAGTACAACCAAATTTGAGTACATTACTACTAACATGGTTAGCTATGAGGCAATATGGTTGAGGAAGCTCTTTGGAGAGTTGTTTGAGTAGGTATCAGATACAACTGTGGTATACTACGAAAAAAAGAGTGGGATCTGACTTTAAGAGAATTCCATGTTCCACGACAGGTCCAAGCACATTGAGATCATATATCACTATATTTGGGATATGGTGCGGAGAGGAGTTGTAAGACTCTATCACATTTTCGACTAATGAGAATATAGTTGACACACTCACCAAGCCTTTGTCGAAAGGGATGTTCTTGGTCTTCAAATAACAACTTGGGATGGTGGAGGTGACCCTTCCAAGAATGGGTCATAACTGATTATGAACACTGAGCTCTGGGAGCTCCTGAGGACGTGGGTTACTCCTTTGGAGCTATAGAGTTGGAAGATCCTTATCATTTTTTATAAGTTTGGTCTCCCCTATTCAAGTCAGAGACTTGGCAGAGTACATACCGTAGTATGCATCCTACCCACAAGTTGGGCTTGCTAGGATTGCCACTCATTTGGCCGATGAATGAGGAGACTTAGGTTGGAAGATATTTACCCATGGAAAATGCATCCGGTAAATTGATCTCCCTAAGTATGGGATGCATGGTGTGCAAACCACTTGATCACTATGGATCAAGTTGGTTGACATAGGGTTGGAAGATCCTTACCCTTTGATAAGTCTGGTCTCCTCAATTGTCGAAGATGTAGGGTTAGCAAATATTTACTCTAGTGGTAAATCATATCTCCCCTATTATCTGTATGGAGTTTCTATCAACCGATTTGACATGGGGTTGGAAGATCATTGTCATTTATAGAAAATCATATTTCCCCTATTGTCCTCGATATAGGGTTGGAAGATATTTACCCTGGAGGTAAATTGATCTCCCCTATGATGATTCTTATTCTTTAGATAGAGAGAACATTGTTCTGAGAGGTTCAAAGATGAGCATGATGAGATGAGACATATGATGTAGTCAGAAATACCTCCCTAGCTGATAAGGAGTGTTGAAAATTGGCAGTTGAGGGAGCAATTTCCTCCTTGGAAAATCCCAAAAAACCCTAAGGATACCCCACTAGCCCTTGGAAAAATTAAATTTGCACATGGGAATATATTATTTTTAATGTAGGTCCAAGTCACCTTCAAAAATACGAGTGAGCCTAGAAGAGGAAATTCGACCTCCTAAACTAGATATAAATAGACTAAGCTTGGCATCAGTCGGAGGCATCATCACACACATCCATCCTTCTTCATTTGGTTCAATTTGGTCTGAAATTGCATGGTCTAAGTTCACATGTGCAAAGGAGAGAGAACATTTTCATTGACTGTGTTGACTTTCTATTTTGGCACCTTTGACCAATGTTGATTTTGGGTGAACTGACTTGGTTTGACTTGGTTTTTGGATTTGTTTTGGAAGGCCAAATTTAGGGAGAGGAAGACCAAATTTTTCTGGGCACTTTAACCAATGTTGGTTGTAGATCTGAAGCTAGGGTTTCCATAGGTTGACTTTGAATTTGACCAAAATTTGTGAGCATATTTCTTGGATTATTTTGGCGGAGTTTGACCAAGCAAGGAAGGTCGAATTCTTCTCTACTTTGAACAAATTGTTTGGAGATGATTTGACCATTAACTTTTAGACTAGTTAAGGTTGTGTTGACTGTTGGTGACTTTGACTTTGAACAAGGCCAAAAATTGTAGACTGGTGATTTGACCAAATTTGACTTTCTCTCTCATATTTGATTAGATATTGATTGGCTGACTTGAAAGTCAAGGTTTTGACTTTTGACTGGTTGTTTATGTACTTGGACTATGTATCTCTACTGAACATTTGATGAACATCTAATAGAAGAAGAATCTAGTTGGGGTTTCCATCTTGCGGGGCTTTTCCCTAGTCTTTGACCTAAATCTCCATGTCTCATTCATCTTGGTTGTCTTTTATTATGTATATTGTTTATTGTTCTATCTACATTGCTTATTATTATTGGATGATTGAAATTTAATTGGAAATGTGATTACTATCGTGCAAAGAAATTGTTAAAGTGATTGTTACAACATATAACATTGGAAAAATTAACATTTTCTAGATCTAATTCAATGCAAATCCACACACGTGCATACACAGAATCCTGGGGATCTTCCTTATCTACCCACTGTGTTCCCAATATTTTGAAAAATATTCTTATCCAAGTAATGAAGAGGCACATGTAGAAGCCTTCCCTAGAGTAGAACTGTTGAGGGGACATCATTATTTGGATTGGAATCCAAAGTCCATCGATCCAAATAAAGACCTTGGGCACCCATAAAATATGGGTCATTCTTGAAAATGAGATCTTGACTTCCTTGTTCTTGAACAAAAAGGTGAAAAAGGCTTTCCCATAGAAAGCACAATTGATTTGGCCCTTTACCAATGGCTTCTAGTTTTTGTCAACCCATTGTCTCAAGATCTTTGGGATTGGATAGATCCCCATGAATTGACCTACCAAACCCCAATCTGCAAGACCGATAGCCACAACTTTAGATTTACCAAGATTAACATGTACTTTAGGGATGTTATCTAATTTCTTTACAAGCTTCTCAGATTTAGATTTCTACACTTTTAGGCTAGACTTCAGCAAAGCATTGAAAACAACAACAACATCTAAGACCAATAATGAAAAAGGAAGTGGGTGGATCCCCATAAAAATAGCCATTAAAAAAAAATCGCAAAAAGATCATAAAAAAAAACACACACCATTAATAATCCATTTTAATTTTTTAACACTTGTTTTCCATTTTGATATTATTATCCTCAACAAAAAATTTTCTTACTTTTAGATTTCTTGATATCATCTATTATATCGTACTCAATTTGGTACCCTCTATTAATTTTATTCTTTAAAAACATTACCCTATACAATATTAAATTAAATATCAATATTATGATTTCATTAAATTAAATACCAATATTATTATGATGTCATCCTGCATTAATTTAACTCATTAAAATCTAAAAATAATAAGTATTAATGCAGATTGGTTAGATATTGAGACACCTTTATGAAGGGTCAAGAATCCCTCTGCATACAAAGAATCCAAAACATAACATGGCCACCTTTATACAAATTCCTCGTTTCAATGAATGCTATTTTCACTATGAAAAGTCAGTAAGTGGACAAAGGGAAGGATATGTATCATTAAACATTCATGGGATACCGAGAAGGATTTGACAAACCTATTTTTATTATGATATATTGGTTCAATGGACACCTAAGTATTTGTACCAAGAATGCCACCTATAGGATGATGTTTTTATCTTCAAAAGTTACTCAAAGAAAAACCTTATCTCTCAACTTTACAATAAATTAATCAATTAACAAAATAAACTATTTTCAACCTAAATTCTTTCCCAAATTTATTGAAAAATTTATTACCTATTTATACATTCCACTTAAGTGATACAAATTTAAAAAATTTATGCTTTCCACTTCAGCGATACAAAATCGATGAGTCTTGGCTCTAGTTTATGCTTTCCAGTGATACAAATCTATGAGGCTTTGCTCCAGGTTAAATTTATAAATTTTATAGGTTTTCTATTCTAGTGATATAAATTTATAGATTCTATTTTATTTTAGGGATATGAGTTTATGAGTTTTTGTTATAGATTGAATTATAACTTTTAATTATTTATTAAATAAAAATAAAAATAAAAAATTTGTAAAAATTTTAAGGGAATTTTTGGAGAGGCTTTTTGAACCAATAAGTGATGGTTTATCTATTAAGACTAAATGAAGAGGCAAACCATACAAAGCTTTAAAATGAGAGCAATGTAAAGGATATATTCAAGCTAGTTATATTTGAACAATAATATTTAATTGCGATATAACTTTTTTAATATACTTAAAAACAAATTATTATTACAGTAATGATTTTCTACCAAAAAAGGACTTTTCTTATTCATTATTAGATACAAAAATCTGATTTCAGAAATGTCATAAAATTATCATAACTTTGACGAATGAAACAATTAAACTCTAAAACCTCTCTATGATACAATATTTGTTTTAATTTAACTTCAATCAAATTCCCAAATTATAAATATATCAAGAATTTCAAATATGAAACATTTAGTAAATTTAATAGTTTTTACGATTCTAAAATTTATTTTGATATTTTTATACAAAATGTTAATAAACTAAAAAATAACTATATTTTACGAGTAAATTTAAAAAACATTTACTCATCAAATACCCTCCCAACTTCCCAAGAGCACGTGGTCAATTACCAATGAACACAATAAAAAAAAAGAGGTTGGCAACTTGGCAGCACGGTATTCCGTCAAGAAGAAACATACCCAAAGCTGCATGATTGATATCTGTGATTTGATAAGGGCACTTTTTTTTAGTAGTGGCAATGGAAGCCAAATTTAATGGGTGTCAGAAAAGCTTCATTCTGGAATGTTCAAACAAATTTAAAAAATAATAAAAAGTTAAAAAGTTAAAAGTATGGTAGAGTTTATAAGAATGGAATTGTTGTAATGTCGTAAATAAGTATAAATATTTAAATGTTAGTTCAATATAAAATAATAGAATTTAATTTATTATTTTGAATTTTGTTTTTTAACAAAATATAGTTAATTTTTTGGATTAAAAAACTCATGAAATATACATATCTAATTGAAATATATAACATAAATAGTAGCTATAAATTAAGATCCATTCTACCATATAAATCAAAATAATGATCCCATTACTATATTTAATTTAGTTAATAAGCACATAAAAACTTTATACTTACAACACTCTTAAAATATAATTCGGCACCATTTATATTCACCTCCACTTTTTATAAAATATTTTTTCTCACAATACGATGTCTTATCAATCAATACTGCATGCTTAAAAACCATAACTCATTTTAAAATCAAAATATTTTAATTTAATTTAATCTATAAATATTTTTTCAATTAAATCTAAAAGCAAAGGGTTATAGTTACTTTTGAAATATATCTAAACCCTTTATCTTCACTATTACTAAAACTATTCCACCTGTATATTAATTAGAAGATTAAATTCAAAGTCTATAATAAAATTTAAAAACAATAATACTTTAAGATGTATAAATATTTTTGGAAGAAATCACATTGAAGATTTTGGTGAATGCAACTGGAAAGAAAGACTAAGATGTTTAATATTATTTTAAAAAATATATATATAGTCAATATATATTATATATTTTAACGACTACTATTTTCTAGGGTTTTACTTGAATAATATTTTTTGTTATAAAATGACTATATTGGAAATTATTTTTTTTATTTTATGAATATATATATCAATTAAATAATTATATGTATATATATATTTAAATAATATTTAAACATTTATCTTTTCTTTCCGTGTGAGATTATTTAGGTGTTGAAGATAAATTTAATGAGTAGATATTTAGAAAATATATATAAATTAAAAATAAAACAATAAAATAAACAATAAATAAATTTAATAAAATTTTATTTATAATAATATTAAACATTTTCCGTTTTCTTCCTCTGTCAAATTATAATGTTCTATTCGTTGTTAGTTCTGACCTTGTGTTCCTCTATCATAACCTTCTCCTAATATGTTCTTCAATCTTGTCCTGAAGATGAACCACATTTGTTGGTTCGAAACCGTACACCAAAATCTTCAATGTGATTTCTTTCGAAAAATATTTTATACATTAATTTATGGATTACAAAAGCTTGAATTCTAATACTTTAAGAAATTTACATAATATAAATAATATTATTAAAAATCAACATAAATCTATCATACTTTAAGAAATTTACATAATATAAATAATATTATTAAATTCCAGCCAAAACCACCTAAGGCTTAATCGAGTATGACACAAAGACACAAGGGCCTGGTTAAACTATTGGGAGATCAATGAGAATGATGCTTTGCAAAACATAAATAACATTAAAGATATTGTTACTTCTAAGTTCAAAGAAAAATTGTGGTGTGAGAAAAATTTAGCGTCTAAAAGAAAATTAAGTTATTATAAGAAGGTCATCAACCCACCTTGAGGATTCAAAAGTATCTCTCTATTTTAACTAGCTCAAAGAAGAAAATTAATATAGCAAATATTAGAACGAACTCTCATGAGCTCCATAGTGAAACAGGCAGTTGGGCAGTTCCTAAAACGCCATGGATGGAAAGGGTCTGCCATATTTGTGAGAATAGGAGCATCGAGGATGAAAACCACTTCCTCTTAGAGTGCCCTGCATACAACAACATTAGATCTCAATTTCACAACCTTTGTTACAATATTAACCTTCCTAGCCTTTTACAATGCCAAAATTATATTGAATTCGGGAGGCTTCTCTCCAAGCTTTTTGAGCATAGGAATAAAATCTTAAATCAAAATAAATAATTTGTCTTTTTAGGTCTGATAGATCATTATTTGGTCTCAGCGGACGTTAACCATCATCATCATCATCATCATCATAACTAAAAATCTACCATTATTTGGTCTCAGCGAACGTTAACCATCATCATCATCATCATCATCTTAACTAAAAATCTACCAAGAAATCAAATTTCTTGAGGTGCAAACTTTTACTCAAGTTTAGCATTCAAAAAAAATTTGCACCTTGAAAGATTTTTTCTTACTAGACTAGGCAGATCCAAAATTAAAATAAATCTATACTGTTATTAACCCAAAAACACAAAATGACATTTTTCATAACTATTTTCTTTGTTAATTTTAATCAAAATCAGACATTGATTGTAAAAATTTGAATTTAAGTTGTTTAATCCACATCATTAGAGTGCCCTACGTTTTTTTAAGGAGCTAAATCCATTTATACATTCAAAAATTGTTTTAAACAACGAAATTATATTGCCAAATTTTAATATTATATTATAATTATACATATGTTAGCTCTCTGACATCGTTCCTTTATGCATACTTGTAACAAAGACTTTGAGGCTTGGAAACCATGTCCATTCGTTTCTATTTTTGGCCTTGGCAGGGCGACTGATGTACCCAAAGAAAGGGGAGTTGGACAAATGAATAGGCCACCACATACAAGGAGTCAAAACACACAGTATCCTACAGGAAATCTTGAGAAGACAGTTCACCTGTATATTCCAATTCCCTTTAACAAAGGTAAGGCTTCAGTTATGATTGTGAAACACTGTAAAAGAGTACAGAATGAATATAGGCACTTCAGTAAAGCTTTTTCTGGCATTATATTGATATTCCTAGGACTGTAAAGGCCGGTCTCAACCTTCTTCTTCACCAGTTTCTTCAATCCATGATGATTCAGCCTGATGGAGAGTTGTTTTTATCTTAATATTTACATTAATAAATTTAGAGTGATCAACCAATAAGATTTTACAAGGTTTATGCTTAGTGTTTTAGTGTTTTGAATATATTTATGGAAATATTTTATAAAATTTTTTTGAAATGTGTTTATATGAAAGTAAATTTTATTATCAACTCTAGTATCTAGAATTTTGGTGTTTGGAATTTATTTGTCTTAATCTCAAT
>APFE031543818.1:0-21116 GCA_000404065.3 Pinus taeda
GTGCCACATCCGTAGCTCGAACTGAAGTGCTCCAAGAGGATAAGATAATGTTTATAGTCCAAATATTATTAAGAGCTAATAATATTCGACTGTTCTATATTTAGACTGGCAGTCTAAAAATAGATTCCGCCCATATGTCTAAAAATAGAGGTCCATCTATTTTTACCAACTTGACCAATCATCCGCAAATAGCATCCTGCAACTTATAGATCATGATCCATATGTCTAAAAATAGAAATAGTCTAAAAATAGACTTTGTGCCAAAAATAGCCTGCGGGACCACTTAGTGAAGGCGACTTATTTCCACTAAGCTCCATCATCTTGTTGCATTTTCAACGGATTAGTTATTGATGGGGTTATCTTCTGGGGGCCGTCAACTATTTCCCTATGTCTCTCCCTGTCATGATCGATTGTTTTCCTTGGTGAATGTATTCTTAGGGTCCCCTCCATCTTCAAGAGGATTATTCAACCTCTCGATGGAGAGCCTTTCAACGAAATCCACATAGTCATCGAGTGCTAGCCCGATTAACTATGATATGGAATTAACTAGGATGCCTTGACGCATGTGATGAGGCATGGAGGTAGGAGGGTTGGATAGGGAGTTAGTGGCAAGAATTCATTTCAAACCCTTGGTGAACTATTAAGTAATGGGGCATATGGCCCTAAGCTGTTCATATGGCCCTAAGGGGGGCCTCGTGAAAGCTAGACCATAATGGGGAATATCTCGACCATAAGGGGGAATAGTCGGATCGTAAGGGGGAATATATGGTATTTCAGGAGACATGGGGGGACGGGGTTTGTTACTATCTTGATGAGAAGTTTAAGTGTGATGGCGTGGATTGGTACTTTCCATGGCCCTCCTTCTAGCGCCAAATTTGTTGACATGCTGGAATTCTCCACCAACAGCAAAGGGGATCTCCCCAGTGTAGGTTCCCAACTAGAATATGCACCATTTTCTTTAAGTATATCATCCAATATGTAGGCCCGGCTGTCGTTGAGGTGTGTTGAGCTTGCTTTGGATGAAAGTGAGATGCGGGCTCAATTGAATGCATGAACTTCAATAAACACAACGAAATAATTGACAAATATCTTATTACGTGCATACCATGAATATCCAGATTATAAACAACATAAACCTTACGTGAAGTATTTGTCAACAGACTTCAAATAAGACTCATGTTTCATAAGATAAAGTGCTTAACAATTGTAAAGTATTTCATGGGAATCAAACATCTATAAGAATAAGTAAAGATACAGTCAATGATAGATTATGCTAATACCAACAAAACAATTCACCAACACAAGATAGAGTTAGAAAATCATATATCATCCATTCGTAGAAACACAAAGTTTGTATTATGAGACAGCACATGAATAGACCGTACATCAAAGAACTCTCAGGAACATCTGATCCATCAAGCGAAAATACTCATTGACATGATGACGTAAAAGATTTGAGAAATCCAATAGTGGAACATTATAATCACTCCTTGCATCAATTAGAAGAGCATAATTTATCTCCAGCAATATGTCTCAAAAAAGTCCTCAACCCAAAATCACTTTACAATGTCTCATGAGGGTGTATTTATAGAGTGAGGCTAACTCTTGGCCTACCCCTAACCCTTGGACTTCCTCATGACCTTTCATCTACCTAGAGACTCTTGGGCTTCCCGATGACCTTTCATATTGCAAAAATGTCTTATTCTATCAAATTAAAAACATCACAAAATAAGCTACTAATATAAGTTATCAATTCAACAATCACAAGTTCAAGGATGTCTAGGTTGAGTTTCTCCATTAAGCATGTGCAACATAGTTTGTACTCAGCTACAACAGGGGTGATTTGTAGTTGTTCTTCATCATGTTTGTGCAGGCATTCAAGTGCATTTGGAATGAGGGCGGTCCGTTTTGTGTTCACCTGTTTATTCAAGGTTACCAATTTTGTATATATTCTTACTGTTCCACCACATAACGTGTAATATTTTCTTTAGTGACGGGAAGATCTTATGCATGGGATGCATGTTTATATGTATCAACAAAGGCCTGCACTTCCCTTGAGATATCCTCTTACTTCCTTACATGTATGAATTCTCTAATAGACGGAACTCCATGAATTTGGATCATAGACTCTAGGCCGCTAAAAAGGTGTCTGTAGGAAGCCAACACCCTGTCCACATCCTTAGCTAATTTTTCTTTTGATTAGACCTTGATGCAGAGTTCAACCTTGGCATTTTGCATGGTGATCTAATCCTTCTTAAGGACTACTACTGATGCTACTGGGTACTTAACGAACCACTCATGCATGTTGTCTATAGTGATTACAGCTTCAACATCACATTTCTTTATTTTGTGTGAGCTTGTGTCGCCAAGATTGGGGCCATTGTGTGGTGTAGCTTTGTTGTCTCTTTGTAAAACATCACCATGGCTTCCCCGAGGGTCTCTACCTCTCATTTTATTTCTTCCTAGAATTGTTTTTTGCTTGAGTGAAATAAACGAAAGGTTGCATTCTCTTATTCTGCTTTCCTTCTCTCCCACCCTACTCTAGTGGCCCTTTGCTCAGATGCGTAAAGCCTATTCTAAAGGTTCGTGATCTGTTTGCTCATTTGGGAAACATTATGTTCCATGGCAGTTACGAAATATGTCCTAGCTGACGCAATCATCTCTGGATTCACAGTGGTGTTGGGCACAATCTCCTTGGCTATGGTGACTGATAATGGCTCCGCTAGATTCCTAGCATAATACTTCTTCCTTTCCTACACAATTTTGAGTTTGAATTCGTCGAAGATGATCTTAGTGAGATCTAGGACCTCCTCTTCTTGTTCTTTTAAGAAACCCGACTCTTGTAAGGGAAGGTGCCTTCTAGTGAGGGGAGTAGAACGAGGAACATCTAATGGAGGTAGATCACTTTGTTCCATGTCCATCTCATATATCTTACTGGTCTCTCCCCATTCAACTCTTTTGGTTTCCTCTTCTTTACCCTTCCTCATTTCTTCCTCCTGCCACTTCCCCTCTTGCTCTGCTAGTGACTGTTGCCTCTTAAGCTCCTCATCGTGCTTAAGCTTTTCTTATTTCTCCTTTAGCTCTTGTTCTAGCCTCCTTTTCTCTTCCTCCTCTTTGGCCTTTTTCTCTTCTTCTTGTCTTTTCCTCTCTACTTCTTCCTGGGCCCTATTCTCTTCCTGCAACTTTTCTTCTTGTTGTCTTTTCTTCTATACTTCTTCCTGCGCCCTTTTCTCCTCCTACAGCTTTTCTTCTAGTTATTTCTCCTTTTCCTCCTCTTCTTGTACCCTCTTGTTTTTGAGTTGGCCTTGGTCACTAGAATCTCGAGATTGCTTGAGCTCTTGTTCTTTTTTCCTCTTGAGCTCTTTCTTCTTCCTTTCCAAGGCATAGTTCTTTTTTTCCAGTGTTTCATTATTGTCCTCCTCTTCTAGTTTGCTCGAAATATCTTCTACCTCTTTCTCTTTCTGCTTCTCAGATTTCCCGATGGCCTTGTGTGTCTCCCATTGTTTCTTATTCATGGTGGAGGCTCTCTCTTGAAGGTTGAAATTTTCCTGGGAGTGCTCGAGGAGCTCCTCATATTTGTCTTGTTGCTCATTAGGGACAAGTTCCCTAGTGGCATTATACCAATTCTTTACTTCGTCTTCATGATCATGTCTAACGTGTGACTATGACCAGTTGAATTTTTCTCTCTTACAGTGGGCATCCACGACTTTCTCAAGATCGTACGTCTGATAGTTGAGATTTACAAAGTGTTTACCTTTCAATGCTTCATCTTCTGCCTCTACTTGTTTGAAGTTCTCAACTATATATGCTCTGATGATGAGTGGGAAGGCAGACCATGGTTTCTTCTTTCCTTTGCTTAGTACCTTTGAAAAACCTTGTGCAGCAAACTTCTCGCAGGAGTGTTTTATCTGTGACAAACCTGGCCAGAGCATGGGGGGCCTTATGGGTACCAAAGACTCTAATGAATGTGCCCTCCTGGATGAGAAACTAATGTGATACTTTGATCACAGTCTCCATAGCCCTCCTTGACATGCATGGTATCTCCTCCTTGAATAACTGTTGGTATAGCAGGGCGATAAAAGATTCGTAAATAACATATATCATACCCTTGTACGCAGTGTCCTAGAAGACCCTGTAGTGGTGGTGCACGGGGCTAGTTGCTGATGTATCCCAGTTATAAATCCATTTATCAAATTGGCATCTTGTGCAGATGACATCTCGAAGATATGAAGCCATGTAGAACTCTAGTGGTTTCTCTGGCTCTGGATGCTTAGCTACAATTATGTTTGTTCCTAGGGACAATCCAGAGTGCTCACCCAGTTGAAGATTGTTCCATGGGTGGCGACAACGTTCATGAGAGGGATCCAGGTACCATGGAATACATCATAATTTTCTTTTTCATACAAGCGACACATCATAGAGGAAATCAATTGATACACTTTCCCTAGCTCCTCTGTCATGTATGCCTAATCTACTCTAACCCATAATTTGGACAGGTCCTGCAACCATTCCCTCAAGATATCTTTAACCAATATTACGAAACCAGAGAGCCACTGGGTATTGAAGGTCTCTTGCCTTTCATGGAGTCTGTAGCAGGTGGTAATAACTATAGGGGAAATTTCTGCTAAGGGTTCTCCAGTGTGCTCCCTGACCATCCATGAATCTATATCTGTGTTTTGGAGAACCCAAGCGATAGTTTCAGCGCACAAAAAGATCGAAGGATGTGACGCTACCTTGTGAAGTTTAGACCTCTTTACATTTAGTTATATTGGGAAATCCTCCTGGGTTTCTGGTATCTCTAGCTTCATGAACTCTTCATAGATGTTATACTAGGATAGCCTTGTAGTTTTGTTGATACTGCATGTCATGTCCCCATAGATGGGTGGTTCCTCATACTATTAGACTTCTAATGAACTGCTTCCCAAGCTTCTACGAGCGACCTTTGTAGTCAGGGGCACCATCTTGTTTTCAAAATATGAGATGGAGATGTACTCAAGGTCCAAGTCACCTGGCATGTCGAACAAACAATCATAGGATGAGAGAAATAGCATGAAAATGAAAATAGAGATTGCTTAAATAAAATCATTTCCAAGAAGCTACAAGGAGGTCTTTGGCATGTCGCAATGGAAGGCACACCGCAGGGGTCACAAGGGAAGGAGCATGACTTAGAAACTAATTATATGGGTCATAGGTAGTGGGGCTCACACTGGTCGCTAGGTCACGGAGATTGCAAGGCCGTGCCAGTCATGAGATCGCGGGGTCACACTGATCATGAAGGTCACAAGGTTTATGGTATCATGGATGTGGTCCGTGCAGCCTGCGTTTTAGGCGAGATAAGAAGGGAAGCTTGAGCCTCAGGGGATGGCTCGAACTCTTCAAGGCCAAATGGTCGAGATCACTGGTGAAAGCAGAGTTGGCTAAGGACAAGGAAAGGTTGTGAAGGGGGGGGAATATCACACAGGGTCAGAGTGATTGATTAGAGGTTTGAGGTGAAGACTTAGGTAAAAATGGGAGGTAAAAACCACCTAGGGTAGAGTGTAGGGTCAGGATGGAAGAGAACGACACATGGATTAAGAAAATGATTGCAGGGAAGGTGAAAAATCGCCTACCTCAAGAAATCGCACGTGCGACCAAGTCGCAAGTCTCCCTGTCTCTCGTGCGGCCAAAGGATCCATTACAAATGAACCAGGGTGACCTACTATTTCTAGTTTTGGTCACACGTATGGGGGTCACATGGGTCACAAGTGCAACCTTGCCACCTATATGACATTGTGACCTATGAAGGTTGTGAGGTCACAAGGGTTGTGATGGATATCAATTGCGACCTTTCTGACTCAACGACATGTTGGTCACATGGTCGCAAGGTTCACAAGTTTTCAAAACCCGACCTATGTGACTTAAGCGACTTAGGATTTTGGGGTTGGATAAGTCGCATTAGTCACATGTGAAGGAAAGGGATGCATTCTGAAGCTATGACTGCCTTACTTGGACTAGATTCGTGACTTGGCTTGACTTACAAGGAAACCTTAGGTTCTCACGAGGATTTTCTTGTCTAGCGAGATTTTGATCAGATTCTTAGGATGCGGAAAGCTAATGCACGATACAAGGGCTCCTAAAATTTTAAGGGCTTGAAATTTTTGGAGGGGTTGTTGCAACGGCTACAACATAACCTTAATATGTGCTCCTCTTTTATGTATTTCATTTCATCTTTCTTCCATAATTCTGCTAAATTTTAAAACAAGAGATTCTGCCACAAGTAGCCTATTGTTTAAAACTTTCCTAAAATATTTTTCATCCATTGTACTATGACTTAGAAGCATATTCATCATCAGAAGGCCACTTTGAATGGGTGTTTAATTCCAAGAACAATTTATAGTTTTTACCTGTAAAACAAACACTTTTGGAGTTTGAAAATGGAGTAACAAATTGATAAATTCATCATTTTGGATAAATGTATTGGGCACTGACCTCTACTCAACTGAGGGTTGTCTCCTAAGGTACAACAAACTCCAACTCGTTACGCTGTTTTTTTCCAGTACTTTAGGGTTTGCGGTCATCATTGGCAGACTCCTTCGATATCAACATAAGAAAAATATATATATATATATATATATATATATATATATATATATAATTATATATATATATATATATATATATATATATATATATATATAATTATATTATTATATTTTAGTGCTTTAGGGTTTGCAGTCATCATTGGAAGAGTCCTTCGATATCAACAGTGAGAATACATCAATGTCTCCTAATTAGTAGATTCTTTCAACTGTTTGACTTCAACACATTTATTCACACTTGTTAGATTGCTCTTAGGTACCTTGACACTTGCTATCATTATTGTTGAATTGTATCATGTTTTTTAACGGTATACATCAATGACTGGTAATCAAAAAATTTCTCAAATGGTTGACTTCAACTCATTTATTCTCATAGTAAATGTACCATATGTAGTCGTTGAAGACCTCAAGTTGTGTCAACATCTTAATTCACTTGGCAGTTCCTTTAGTTTTATGCTAGTATCACCTCTCAACTCTATATGTTGAACACTTTCTCAACAACAACTTATATGTTGGCACTCAAGTTTATGTAGTACCACTACTCCACTTACATGACTTGGTACTTTTATGAGGATTAGTTATACAACATCTTTGTTCAAACATCCTTCTTTATGATATTGAGGCATAGCTCCATTGTGTTCTTTCACAACTATGATCTGATGATCAACTATGTATTATTTAGCTCATTTTGTACACTTATGTATACATTTTGGATCCGTCTTATACTTGAGCAGCATACATGCTTTATTATTTTTTAGCAATGGATATTCCCACCTGAAACATGAGTTTTTTTCTAACACCTTCCACAAGTATTTGATGGGTTGGAATCTGGTGATATCCTCTCAGGTTTTCGAATGGATCCTCTCTCTATAATTAATATATTTCAGCCATCATGTTCCTTCTAACCTCATACATTAGGGGACATTTGTTATAGCATCATTAAGCACTCTTGTAGACCTAATTCTCTTATATGGCCTTGGATAGTCACTTTACCCTTACAGACTTGAGTTTATTTTAATGTATATTTCAAAATCCATATGTGAATCTACCCACACAAAAAATGTACATACGTGGGTCCCAAAACACTATACCCATATACACATTTTTAAATTTGAAAAAAATAAATAAAATATATTTTTTGGGTGGGGTTTACCGTTTTTACCAAGAGCCCACCTACAGTAGCTCGTGGCCTAACTAAAAAACCTAAATTGAGGTGGTATATATACACCCCTTAGATAGGCCTAATTCATAGAAGAAGAGACGTATCGATATTATACTTGATTTCCCCCATATCAAGTCTACTTTTCACATGCCTCCTACACTCCCACTCTCAAGGAAACCCTAATTTCCTTTGCTGAGATGCTCAGTCCCCTTATCTAGCATGTCCTTTCATCTATTAGATAGGTTTCCTTCATGGCTAAGGTAGATGGATTTGGAGGAAGGGTCCACCAGTGCCTTTGGCCTAGATCAGGTTGTATTCATCAATAAAGAAACTCATGTCTTGTTCTCGATCTATGTTGTCATCTTATGAATGATAGTATAAATTGTTATTTATGTTGATCTAACAAATTATTATGCATGTAATTTTAATTATATATTCAATATATTCTTCTTTGATTGATTTTTAGGTCTGAATAACTTGGATGAAGTAGAGGGATTAGACCCTATAGGAACATCTTCAAACGTAGGACCTTTGGGTACATTCCTAATACCGATTTTAGTCATTTAAATGTTTGTCATGCTGGATTGAGTGTTCTTTATTTATTGATCTATTTCTCTCTTTTGGGTCTTCTAACCCCGGCCTTAGGGATTATTTCCTACCAATAGAATTGGCGACTCCATTGGATTACCATTAGGTATTTCCTAGAAGGTTTGTTTTCTTTGTTATGGGTTTTTAGTTTTTTGTTTCCTAGTTTTTCAGCCTTCTGAAGTCTTGAGTAATTTGGTATTTTAGCCTAATCTTTTATGTCTGGGCTTTCTTTTTTATTTTTCCCAGTTTTTCTTTCTATATGCTCTTTTCTTAATAGACAATCACATACATGCACAGTTGATTTCAAATCAACTCCCGCATATGGTGTTTTCTTCACACACAATCATGTATATATGTTGAATTACATCTGAACAGTCGCATACAGATTTGGAAAAATGATTTTTTTTTCATTTCTTGAATTTGTTTAGGCTTTGACCAAGTTTCTTTAAGTTTTTTTTTATCTTTGTAAGCTCTGGAATCATCTTATAAACTACTTTTTTTTATCTTTCTCTTGTTGGATAAATGCTTATGTCAACCTAGGGTTTTGAGTTTTTGAATATTCTTGCATTTGAAGTTGTTGGTCATCATAATTGTCCTTTTTTTAACCTTACCTTTGTCCTAATCATGCTACCTAAACCCCTATTTCACAATTAAATTAAACCCTTTACACATGATTCTTGGTCCCTTTTTGTGATTTTTTTGATATGTACCATATAGGCGTATTAGTCATCTAAAAGGTTGAATAGGCTTATATTTATTTTTAACTTATCTATTCATATTTCCTTCAGGCATGGTGATTAAATGTCATTAATCAAAGTCGGAGTTGGTTGGTGCAGGATTTGAAGTTCTTATACCATCTTTCGTTCCTGTACCAGGTGGACACGCAGCCAATTCATTCCGGATTGACTCCAAAAAAATCATATTTGTTAAAGAATGGTGTGCACCTACTACTGAGGGTTTATTCCATTTTCTGTAGCAGGCTTGGAGCATTATGGATGTGCTAAAGATGAAGGGTGGTCATCGTTCAAATTGTTTTTCCTGTTAAGTTTTTCTTTGCCTCCAAGAGCCAAGCATCTATATATAAATTAGGGATTCTATGATAGGTTCAGCTAGTGATACTGTGAAGAACTTTGGTACCCTACTGTTATCATCTTGTAATATTGTATCGCCCTATCCCTTTGGGCTGGATCTATGGTTTTGCAATGTATATTTGTAGAATACTTTGAATAAAGAAGGAGTTAATGCCAGTTTCATTTATTTCTGGTTCCTCTCATTATTTGTAATGTTTCCCTCACAGATTTGATTTCAGAGTTTTCGTAAAGGAAAACGAGCTATTTGTCTAGGGCCCAGCCAATCCATCTCGTTCTCCCTATCTTTCATGGTGTGCTTAAATCTAGTTTTGCTAGTGTGAACAGAGTGATTTTTATATACTTGAGCTTGCAGGGTTAGCGAAACCCTTGTGAATTTATTTTTCTTATGCGTGATCTCAGATATGAGGAGTCATTGTGTGTGTTGAGTGGATTTCTATTTCCAGTTTGAGTATTTTATTTCTTCCTAAAGAATCACACTATTTCTTTTCTTTTTTGAGAATGTTTCTTGAGTTATTTCTGGAAGATTAGACAGGTTTGTGAGTTTAATGATTTAAGTTTGATGTATTTCCTTATAGCATAACGTTCTCTGATATGAATACAAGTTTTGGTTGAGTGATGATATCTTTGTGCATAATTTTATACTGTAACAATTTCCTTACATGAACACAAACTAAATATCACTGAGTACAGAAATCGTTTATGGAAATTTTATGGGTTTAAAGACTTTATAAAATTAATATTTCAAGCAGAGTAGATTTATCACTGTAACGAAGATATGAAGAGTGTTGTAGTGTTTCTTTCTCAAAGATGTACGAAAAGGACCCACCTAATATTGTGGATGACAAACAATCTCAACAATATAAATGGTTGCTAAACATTGTAGATTTGCAAAAAATGATAGAAATAAAACCTGCCAAAGTCTAGATCTATGCCACAATCGTAGTTAAACAACAAAAAGAAAGAGTAATAACTCCAATCATCCAATGGAAACCAGATATACAAAGAATAGTTTTATTATAACACCTTTGAAGGGAAAAAATAAATGTTACTAGTCCCCCTCTATGGGATGGGTTCTTGGCTATCCTCAAATGTCTTCATCTTGTGTAGAGTCTCTCTCCTCTATAATGTGTAAACCCATCAAAAATGGTGTGCGACAATGAAAATAATCAAAGTTGCAGTAGTGAGTGCAACAATGAAAATAATCAAAAGTGAATAATGAATGGAGAACCCTTCTATTTATAACAAAATATTGAGTTATCCTCGAATAATGAGAAATAATAAAATATTATTGATCCCATTATTGGAATAACCACTTGGAATATTTTATTATATTTGGTTAGGAGGGAAAAAAGATTTAAACTTTTATTTAGAAATAATAAATAAATTATTTATTTATCATCTCAAGAAATTGTTGGAAATACTAAGAGGGGAGGTGAATCAGTATTTCTTTTTTCCCACTATTGTTTTACCAATTAAAACATATATATTCAGAACATAAAATGAACAGCAAGAATAAATTCTTTTATTAATATAAACTATGCAGTAAAATAGATACAATATATAGATGGTTGCAATCAGTTGTCAAGCTCCAACTTGGACTTTGGTGAGGCTCCAACCTCCAGAGCACCAACTTTATTTCGACAAGACCCCAATCTTGGACTTAGGAGCACAAACTCTCAAGGACTTCAATCCTTCCTACTTCTGAGGCTTCAACCCCAAGGACTCCAATCCTACTTACTTCTGAGGCACCAGCCCAAGGACTCCAATCCTTCTTTCTTTTGAGGCACCAGCCCCAAGGACTCCAATCCTATCTTGATTTTGAGGCACCAACCCCCAAGGACTCCAATCCTATCTTGTCAAGGAATTGTTTGATAGTAATCTTTTGCTCTCATAACTCTTCTCTGCTGAGTTCTGTGTATTTACAGCTTCATTGTAGTCTCCAGGCTACAGTATCAATGACAACCAGTCTTCTTAAGAATGAGTCTTTACAACTCTACACACTGCCCACACATAGTCTCCAATAGCCTTTTTTCTCACTGATAATGTCTTTACACAGCTTTAGTCAGTCTACTTTTAGCTGCACTAAACTCTATATAAAGAACAACTTTCTGTTCAAGCTTATGTTCTCATTGTCACAGTGAATGCTTCAATATGACTGTTTCTTTGTTGGCTGCTTCTCCCCTTCAACTGCCTACTGTCTTGTTGGTCCTTCATCCCTCTTTCTGTTCTGCTGCACCCTCTTTCTATTCTGTTGGACCCTCTTTCTGTTCTGTTGGACCCTTACACGGCCTCTATTTCCTCCAGCGTATTTCAGCAACTTTCAGCAGCTGCATCAGCCTTCACCAACGTTCACCAGCAACTTCATACAATGCTTAACCACCTCTGCTGCTTCTGTTACTTCATATTCTAGTTCTTTGCCACACCAAAAAAAAACTCCAACAACAACAGCAGCAACAGCAACAGCAACAGCAACAGCAGTAGCAGCAGCAACAGCAACAGCAGCAGCAACAGCAACAGCAACAGCAGCAATAGCAACAGCAACAGCAACAACAGCAACCTATTTTTATTGTTTTATACATTCTCATGCCTTTGTCCATTCGTTTCCGCTTACTCAATGGCTCTTTGGCTTCCTCCTCGCTCGCTTGAGCTTCGGCTTCCTCAAGACTCGCTCGACCTTCTGACTTCCCTCCTCCATTCGCTTTAGCTTCCACATGTTTACGATGTGCTGAAAATATAATTTCGTCACGGAGGTGTTTCAGCAACGCCGAAATATAATTTCGTCACGGAGGTGTTTCAACAACGCCGAAATATAATTTCGTCATGGAGGTGTTTCAACAATGCCGAAATTGGTGTTTTAGCAATGCCGAAACTGGTGATGTTAGTTAAGGAATAATAAACAAATAATGATTTATTTAATTATTCCTAGGGATTTAGACAAATTTGACAAAGAATAATAATTAATTAGTGATTAATTAATTATTCTTATAGAAAAATAAGATAATTAATGATTTATCTATTTATTTTTCATAATTGGGTCAAATATGACAAGGAATAATAATTGAACAAAGATTTAATTAATTATTCCTAGAAGAAAATCAAATAAATAGTGATTTATTTAATTATTCTTCATGGGTTTAACTAAAATTACTTAACAAAGGTGGTTTATTAAGTAATTTCTCATAGTGAAAGAAATTCTACTATGGTAAAATTGGCTTTACATGGTGTACTTCGATTCATCTAGTAAATTAAGCTAGATGATCAATTTTTTGGTGATAAAAGATTTCCCCCCAACATACGAGTGTTAAGAGCAAAACGTATGACCGAAGTATGTTGTAGAGACACAATCATTGGACAACACACAGGAGTCAGAGAGAGAAAGAGACCAATAAAGTTGAAGCGAGAGAGGATAAGGACGGAAGAGGCAAGAAAAATGCAAGTCTCCTTTTATGTTGTGGTACCAAACATCACTGAGGCGAGGGAGGCATACCCATACCCGCCGAGATAAATTAGTACAAAAATAATGATGTGCCCAGAAACATAAAAATGAGCAATGAAGTACATGTTGAATGGCACATGACATGCTGGGATAATAAAGCTAGAAAATAATACAATGTGTCCCATGTACATAATGCACCTGGAAAAATATGAGCCAGGACAAATAATATCTGAGTACATGAGATATAAAGGCCCTTCCCTCAAAAATGGGTGGGAAGGAAGGTAAAACAACCGAAGAAGCCCTGTTGAATGGGGAAGGGCCCTGCAAAACTAAAGGAGACGTGCATGCTATGAACACTGTGATGGGTAGGAACCAAACCCATCAAATCTGCGGAACTGCATCTGAGCCTGTAGCATAATAGAAATTCATTCGGGCATGTGGGGGGCTATTTGAAGGGCCACCCCCTCATGAGGTCGGAAACATCTTACACACACCTGGGAATCACTGGTACAATATGCTACATCATTGGACCATCGAGTGTATGAATCATGAACATGAAATGACCAAGTCAAAGGGAAATAATGTGTCCCTATGCTGAATCTGAGGTGCTGAACAATAATGGAAGTTGGAATTGAGATACACCACCCTCTAGGTCGTTCTTCTGGAATAAATGAGTTGATGTCGACAGAATAGGGTCCGCAATAGGTGAGGCAATGAGGATCCTCAACTAAGGTATGAGGGAAAACAGTAATTTGACTGATGGACTGACACCAGGGATGATGGCGAAAAGTGGGGCTGAGGGAAAAACAGATGACCTCCCTTCTCAGAGCATAAAGTGCATGGTTGACCTGACAGCGACTAACTCAACTCTGGAGGGGATGGGGACAGTATGACTGGAGATCAAAATGAGAAACACAAGATGAATGATATGTAAATATGGACGTAATATTGTGACATTATATAATGGGACGTGAAATAGACTCCATGGAGCAAGGGTGACTCATCGCAGATGCTCCGAGAAAGGATGACTCGAGGACGCTGCCACACAGACTAGGCCCAATG
This sequence comes from Pinus taeda, assembly GCA_000404065.3. Classification (NCBI taxonomy): domain Eukaryota; kingdom Viridiplantae; phylum Streptophyta; class Pinopsida; order Pinales; family Pinaceae; genus Pinus; species Pinus taeda. Next base: position 13,918 of record APFE031543818.1, read on the forward strand.
GGGACCATCAAAACATGATTAAATGATGGTTACTCATGAATAAAGTTGACACATGGTATGAAAAGTATCAAGAGGAGGTGGACCTCAAAGTGAAAGTGTCACTTTATGAAGAAATTCAATTTTGAGAGGCGATGAAGTGACCCTTCTTGGAAACATTACTTCCTGGTGAATTGTCGAATCATCACAAATTGAGGAAGACCCATTATAGAGATCAATGAGAGATTTCCAATGGTGCTAACAATTCATCAAAATGAGCTAATGTTTGGTCGCAATGGGTGACAGAAAAATTGTGGATTTTTCTATGAAAGGATGTTTTCCCTCCAATTTGAGAGGAGGAGAAGGCCGTAAATCTTGTGGAGATCGTAGTGGACAAACCGACCATTGGAATCGAGATCTACAAATTTTAGGCAAGTGACCTTACTTGTCTAAAGATGGCCTTAATTCTTCTTGCAATGATGGTTCTTGGTGAAGAAGCAAGGGGAGAGGAAAATGAGAATGAACTACTAGAGGAGGTCTAGAATTATTCTCACCCACTAAGTCAACATGGGGACTATGTGGACATAGAGTAGAATATTTGAAGATATGATATCAAACGTCTACGATATGCAATGTGCATATGTCTCACTGGTAGGATAAACTATCCAAGGAATGGGAGGATAATCGAGCACACCTAGATTTTGTGGGATCTAGGCCGAGATTTAATTGAGAATATGGCTAGGGGAAAACCATCATGCCCCCAAGCATGGGATACTTTTTGCAAGCATATGTGATGGAGGGGACTGATTGGAATGATGCCCCCTAGTAGGAGGAGTTTGTGGAGCACCATTGTGTTCTGAGTGCTCGAAAAAGGGATTCAAGCGTCTCAACCCAACCTGGCATAGGGTCCTCCAAAGGATGATAATGAGATGTAGGGGCCTATGTGCCTGCTTAGTATGTTATGGGCGTACTGGATGTATTTAGAGTGGTGGACTCCAAACACTTGTATGTTTTATGTGATACATAATATGATTATGCATTATTATATGACGATGACGGTTCACCATGTATTATGTTTTATGGTTGTGTTCTGTGGTATACATGTGATAAATGCCAATCTAGAATGTTATTTGCAATGGTATCTACATAGTTATTTTGGGCTCTAGGAACATGACTGAAAGTAATGGTTTCAAATTCACGTACCAAAATCTTAACTCATAGATATTTTCTAAATAGGACTTGGTTATGAACATGATACAAACCATTCAATAGCATGACAAGCATAAAGGAATCTAAATGAACATGAAGATGAAGGATGCAATGAGAAAAGGCATCGACTAACAAACCTATCACTGCATCATATTCGGCCTGGTTATTGGTCACAAATCCAATGAACACGCCGTTCGCAAGGACTAACATATGCAAGGGGATAAAAATGGCCCAGGTTGTCAAGGCTAGATTCTGAGAGAAGCGACTTGCACCGTCGGCGTGACTGATATATAGTGTGGATGATGGATCCATATGAAAGGCACAAAAGAAAATGGATGAGATGATGCAATCTACCTAACTTCATGGAAGAAATAAAGACACACAAATAAAATGGATGTGCTATGAGCAACATTTCTGGAGGTAGAGTGCACTGGGAGAATTAGGAAGGGAATGGCCTTCATAATCCTCCTAAAATATGCCCCCTCACCTAAGTGCAAGGGTAATTAGGGGTAGACATAGCTTCCATTATGTCCTTATCAGACTGGGAGATGGGTGGATGGGAGGAAGATTTACTACATGATGCAGGAATGTTAACTGGTGCATCAACTTGAGAAAGAAGGTTCACATACACATATTCTTGAATGGTAGATGACATGCTAGTAGATGAAGGATCTATGGATGTTGAGACATGGGAGTCTGTCGAAAGAGGTTCGATAGAATCACGCGTAGAAACCTCAGAAAGGTTTACCTACGAGGAACTCAAGGATGAAGACAGGTAAAGAATATGGCCTATGGTGTCTATCATCTCGACATTGGGGCGAGGGATCACGATGGTGGGACCAGAGTCCCCCTATTCTAGTTGACTAGTGGTACTAGAATCCATAGGTATAGGAGTATATGATACACTATGAGTGGCCTCATATTTGTGAAGTGCCTCAAGGCAATCGTGAAATTCATCAAGACAAGGGAAACAATGGGAATATTGATCATGATGATCACACATGGCACAAGGGTGATTTGTGCGCAACATTATGAGTTTCCTGGGTGGTCCTAGTAAGTTAACATGGACTTTAGGGATATTTGACTCAGGGAATGTTTCATGAGCCAAAGATTTGAGTTGAGGAAGTTCAGGACAATTATTGGTAACGTGCCCAACAAATTTACACAAAGTGCATGGAGGTGATGGCTTTGGAGCCTTAGGGGATGGAACTAAAGCAGCGGCATGGGCCATAGGGACCATTGAAACGGGGTCAAAACATGATAAGGTCTTAGATGACCAAGTGGAATGCTTGTAGGGGGATAAATGTATCATTCTGGGATCCCAAAATTCATGTTAGGAAGGACTAGTTAAGCCATGACAAGGACATAAAATACTCCCGGAGAGGGAAATAAGAAAGGTATCTGACCTGCAGGGTAATGTCCCGGTGGAATAACTCCTGGTTGGTTGAGACCTGGAGGAACAGTTCCTAGTGAAAACATAGGAGAGGCACCCACAAATGGAGGAGATCCTGGGGGGTAGGATCCAGAGGGCTCAGCTGGGATGGAAACAATAGGGTGCTGAGGAGTTGGTTGTTGATCAAATTTACCAACCTCCTTGAGAGCAACCCGTGATGCTTGTAACATGTAAACACTCATAGAGTTAGGCTCTGATATAGAAGGGGGAGGACCAGGGAAAGCACCCAATAATGAGGAACCTTTAAACACTCTGGGTGAAACAATCGTGAGGGGAGGTGAAGACTGTGTATCTAACACCGATGAGATAATCTATTCGGGGGAGGTCGCGGATGTCAGCTTGTAGTAAGCCAATTGATCGATGGTAATGATCTTCCCTTTGTGGGGGAAGAACATCTTGTGGAACACCACAGATGCAACGGGTGACAGGGCATATGTGTAACTACGACCTAAGAGAATGTTATAATCCAAAGGGGCATCAATGAACTCAATGTCGACATGAATAGCCTTTCCCGCAAGGGTCACTGGACAGTTGCGGTACATGCCAAGGGGCTGGGAGGAGTGTTCATCCCAAGCACAAAAACTGATGGTGGAGGGGGACAAATCAGGTGACTTAAGTTGTTTCTAAATAGCAGCGGACATCACACAAGTAGATGCACCTTTGTTAATAATGCATCAGGAGATAATGGCATTACGAAATCAGACTGGTATTTGGAAAGCAACAGATCAAGGCAATGGGGGATGTTCTGATGTATCAATAGGAAAGACAATCAAGTGATTGTCAGCAAGATCTACTGTGCCCAAGGCAATTAGTAGAGATTTCTTTTGAGATGGGCACGATTGGAGTAGTTCCAGCGTCGACATGGCAGCATGTGATTGTGCCAAGTCGTCTACTATACTATATGTATGGGCAGCTCGATTAGAAGCCGTGTTACGATATAATGATCCCTCTAGGATCTTGGGAATTGCCTCAAATTTAGGTTGAGGGATCTTTAACAAAACATTTGGTGTCATAAGAAGCTCAGCAGATGCTTTGGTTTTGGACTCAGTGGCGGACGAAGCCGATGGCTTGTCATATTGACGCGATCGAGTTTGCAGACTGATATCGGAGGGATTAACCTCATCAGATTTCATGATAAGGATCTAGTAATTTCCAGGACCAAAAGGTTTGGGGGATGGGTTGCTTGACCTGGCTGAGAATGAGAAGAAACAAATCCTTGCTGATGGAAAGGATTTGTGAGCACTATCAGTTGAGATGGTGCAGGATGTTGAGGCGATTGTTGACCTCTAAAAGTTGCTTGAGATTCCCACACTTGGCGCATGTGGGGTAAGAGAGGACACTCATGTGTATAATGGCCATGTACACCAAAAAATACACAAGGCTTATTCATACAAATAACCTTGTTCTGCCTAGGTTGGCTGCCCTATTGCTGGTTGTAAGTGTTAGGCTGGTTCCCCTTGGGTTCACTAGGTTGGTTGCCTTGATTACCCTGGTTACCTTTGCTACCCTTCCCCTTATTATTTTTCTTTGAATTTTGGGGATTGGTCACACTCTATTGTGCAAACACTTGACCCTGATGGAGCGGTGGCTATTGGGGCTGAGGATGCATGGGAGGCCATGACGCTAATGCTTGAGGGGCTAGAGCGCTTGACTGTGCATAAGGAGGAGCAACAGTTTGGTAGACAGGTTGGGGCCCTGAAAACATGTTGCTAGCAAGAGGGGCATAAGTGTTGGAGGAACTGGTGGCCCCCTATGGATAGCCATAACCTTGCTGAGTATATGGCAAAGGGTGTGAAAGGGTTGCAACAATACCATCAATGGCGTGAGATGCCCCCAGTGCATTAGCACTTCCAAGACGAGGGAGTTTTGGAATGACGGTATAGACATAACCAGATTGTGCATAAGTCAGGTCATATCTTAGAGCGGTTTGGAGAACTTCTTCCTTGGTCTAAGGAAAATGGGAGGCAATGTCTTTTCCAATGGGAGATAAAAGGCTCCTAAGAAACCAATCTAGATAGATATGTCTTCGAAGGGCGGGGCACGACATGTGCTCCTCCTTCGATGCCACTCTTGAACATGGTCGAAAAGGCAAGAGGTGGAGGACTGGCGGAATGAGGTCAATATCTCTGTACCAGTGTCGTACTAGAGAGGTAACTGGAAATATGAGAGGAATTCTTTAGAAAGCTATGCGAAAACAGAATGAGATGTAGTAGGTTGGTATACATACCATTTTGCAGCGTCTCCAGTGTCATGTGTTGGAATAGCCGAAGATGAATGGAGTCATCGGTAATGAAGTTGGACGAACACCACATGTGAAAGGATCGAACATGGTTGGTAGGATCTTCTCAAGCATTACCCTCAAACTTTGGGATGTCTGAGGGAATCTTAGTTGGCATAGAAGGCCAACCATCATCGTGGTGTATGGGGTCATTTATCAACTGGTTAAAATCTGGTATACTTAACCCAGCCAAAAAGGGGAGCATGGGGGCTTCCAGAAAAGTTCCTAAGACTGTTTCACTAGATATGACCACTGGCATACAACCAAAGCCAACACCAAGTTGGGTTCTTGCACCAGTTGTGGGTCCAGAAATGGTGACAATATGCGGTGAAGGAGGGTCAAAATCAAATGAGGAATCAGATGAACCAGGAGAAGAGTCGGTGTGGGGACTCGGAGGGCTATAAACTCGAACCCGACGAGGAGGGTTAATATTCCCAAGTGGAAACTTGTGGTGAAGGCCTAATAGTCTCCACGACAAACGCCTTAGTGGTGCAATGGTGGTAAGACACACGTGACGTGATAAAGGTGAAGGGAGATCAACAATATGCATTTGTCTCGATGAGGGGAGATAAATTTATTATGTTAAGTCTTGGCTTGGCGATGTAAACCAAGTGCCTTTTGCCTAAGGTGTGCTTGTATTTGCAAGTGTGTTTATTGATTAAGCCTAGATCGTGTTTGTAAAAAATAAAAAAAAATCTTGTTGAAAATAAACTAAAATTAACAATAGAAAATGAAAAGCAAAAAAATTAACTAAACCCCACCTAAACTGGGTTTGAAAACGCTATGTTGGTTGGAACATATTTACTAATCAAACGGGAACCATTACCTCAAAACAGGTACTTGAACCCAAAAATCCCAAAAAAAAAATGGAAAAACACCTTGAAATCGAAAAGTGTTGATGCCGAAATAAGGTTTTTTTTTTTAATCCAGAGTACATTTTCAATATTTTTTAGAAATAACAATAAAAACAATAAAATCCATTTTCTTTGGTAAAAAACACCTTGAAATTGAAAAGTCTTGATGCCGGAGTAATGTTATTTTTGTTAGGGTACATTTTCAACACTTTTTAGTAATGACGTTAAAAACAAAATATCACGATTCTGAAAAACTTCAAATTTCCAATGATTTTCAAGCATGACATTAATGATAAAATATCACGTCTTTGAAAACCCTTAAAATTCCAACAATTTTTAAGCATGACATTTGTTGGGTTGTGTTGTATTATTTGCACAATGAGTAGGTAGCCCCCCCTCTATGGGGTCTGGGGCAGCGCCCCAGAGAAATATTTTTTGGACCCTATATTAGGTTGGGCGGACCTACCTATGGCTTTGTGCATGGTTTTCGCACATGGTTTTGGACGCAGTGGTTTTCAGTGCATGGTATTGGATGCTTCAGCATGTATAATATGTATTGTAAGATTGAAAGGAACATAATGAAAAATCAAGCTGGTAGTCCCGATTTTTGGATCCAGGGGAAAATATCTGTGTATATGTGTTTTATGTGTTATGCTCTCGCATTGTTTATTTTCTATGTTTTAGAATTCGTATGCAGGTAATTTCTGTACAGGGTTAAGACATATAACATTAAATTTAAAATATCACTTCTTTGAAAAACCTTAAAATTCCAACAATTTTCAAGCATGGCGCTAAGAAAAAATATTTATAATTGTTTTCAGCCATAACATTAAAGATAAAATATCACGACTTAGAAAAACATTAAAAATCTTGACAAGTTTTCAACCATGGAATTAAAATCAAAGATTATGACTACAAAACAATCTTAAATTTTCAAAATATTTTAAGCATGACATTATAAAAAAAAAAAAAAAAAAATAAATAAATAAAAATAAAAATAAAAATAAAAAAAATTATGACTAAAAACCTTTAAAAATGAACACCTGAATGAAAGAGTTATTATACCAAGGGTAATTATTATAAATGCTAAATGTATAACATTTTTGATATCTTAGCCTAACACAACTTGATACATTATGAAAAAATTAACAATCAACTATCAAATTGACATGCATTGTAGGTGAGCTCAACCCACTGTAATGAAAACTTAAAGACCAACTATGAAATTTACACATTGTGGGGCAGACTCGATTCATTATAACGAAAAATTTAAAATCAATTATCAAATTGCACATAAGGGGATCGAGTTGCTAGACAAGCATCAATACATACCCTACAAAAAAGAAAAAGAAAAATATTTATATATGTGTATGTGTGTGTGTGTGTTAAAGATACATAAGAAAACAGAAATTCAAATATTGAAAAAAAA
>APFE031543821.1:1031-14890 GCA_000404065.3 Pinus taeda
AGATACATGATTTCCTTGTTGTATACCTTGACGACCTAACCCCTTTCTCCAAATCTGACCAAGAGCACCTTAAACATCTGAGGCAAATTTTCATGACATGCAGGAAATATGGCATTTCCTTGAATCCTAAGAAGTCCATGTTTGCCCTTAAGGAAGGCAAGCTTCTAGGTCATATCATATCAAAAGATGGGATTAGAATTGATCCTGAAAGAATTCAAGCTATCCTCCAAATCCCATATCCAAGAAACATAAAAGAACTGCAAGCATTCCTTGGAAAGATCAATTTCCTAAGGAGATTTATCCCAAACTTAGCTGAGCTAATAAGGATATTGAGAAATATGTTAAAAAAGGATGCCAAGGTAAAATGGTCTCTTGAAACCAAGCAAGCTTTTGAGAGTATCAAAACTTCCTTGACTCAAACGCCTGTCCTCACCAGTCTGCAATTCGACAAAGATTTTATCATTTTTTCTTTTGCATCTGAGCACACCATATCCCCTGTCCTTTTGCAAAAGGATGATCAAGGTAACGAAAAGCCAATTGCTTTCTTCAGCCGAGCTTTAAGAGATGCACCATTGAAATATCAGATTATGGAAAAACAGGCTTATGCCCTGGTTAAGGCCATCAAAGACTTCAGAGTTTACATCTTATACTCCCACGTGACTGCCTATGTCCCAAACTCTGTTGTAAAAGATATATTAACTCAAGAGGGACTAGAAGGCAAAAGAGGCATGTGGATTGCTAGCATTCTCGAATACGACATTGAAATAAAACCTACCAAGCTGATAAAAGGACAGGGTTTAGCCAAGCTAATGTCCGAAACAAACTTCCAGGCCTTAGACATTAATCAACTGGACAATGAACCAGAGCTGGCGACTCCACAGATCAGTGAAACCTTTTTGCCATCTCCATGGTATGCTGATATTAGCTTTGTATTGTTAAACTTGTGTGCTCCCCCAGGATTGTCTAGGACCAAGAAAAGATTTTTAAGGATGAAATCATCAAAGTTTTGTGTCATAGATGGTGCTTTGTTTTGGAAAAATCATGAAGGAATATTGCTTAATTGTTTGACTATTGATGAAACTAACAGCATCATGAAAGAATTCCATGCAGGGGACTGTGGAGGACACTTATATTGGAATTCCACTGCTGACAAAATTCTAAGGGCTGGTTATTATTGGCCCTCTCTTTTTGCAGATGTCAAGAAATTTGTTGTTTCATGTCACAAATGCCAAATCTTTGAAGGGAAAAGAAAATTACTGCCTTTGCCCCTCAAGCCCATTTCAACCGAAAAGCCTTTTCAATAATGGGATCTCGACTTCATTGGAGAAATTCATCCCTCTTCCTCAGGCCAGCACAAGTGGATTTTAACAGCCACTGATTATTTCACTAAGTGGATTGAAGCTATCCCATGTAGACAAGCCAATGACTCCACCATTATACAATTCCTTGAGAGCAATATCCTTTCCAGATTTGGCTTCCCTGAGAAAATTATCACTGACAACGCTGTTGCCTTCAAATCCAAAAAGATCATCAATTTCTGCCACAAATTCCACATTACCCTGGGCCACTCCACAGCTTACTACCCTCAAGGTAATGGTTTGGCCGAATCATCCAACAAAAGCCTCATCAACATCATAAAGAAATTGCTAGAGGAAAACAAAAAGAACTGGCATAGGAAGCTCACATATGCTCTGTGGGTAGACAGACTTTCAACCAAGAAATCCATTGGGATGAGCCCTTATGAGCTAGTATATGGCATGGGGACCACATTTCCTTCATCTTTGGGCATTCCTACTATCAAACTGTTGCAGGAAATTCAGGCTGAACCAAATGATATGCAGAGAAGAGTTAATCAAACCATTCATCTTCAGCAAACCAGAGAACAGGTGTATGACAGAGCTCAAATGTTGCAAGAGAAGCTCAAAAAGATGTTTGATAAGAAAGCTAAAGCAGAGGATTTATGGGTTGGCAGCAAAGTTTTAAGGTGGGATTCACGAAGAGATGACAAGGGCAAACATGCAAAATTCGATTTTTTTGTGGCAAGGTCCATACATTATCAGCGCACTGCAAGGCAATAACACATATTTTCTCAAGTCCCTAGATGGAAACACAGCTGAGGAAGGCCTTGTTAATGGCCGAATGTTAAAACATTACCATGATCCCTTCTGATTGAAAAAGAACAGGCGGTGTTATTTTCTGTACATAAATGTTTGTATATATCAGCATGTTATTTTATTTTATAATATTCCAGATGCTAAAGCACGCAGAAGAAAGCAGGCAGTGCTTCACAATTCAATAACAGATCAGTCGAGGGAAAGTGTTGTTTTCAGTCCAGAAAGTTCAAATCAATCCAACAGTCAGCCCTAAGAAGTTTCAAAGCACAGCAACAACAGAAGATCAAGGCAGTCTGACTTGCTATTCTTGGCTTTTCACAAGGAAAAGCCATCCCCAAGTGGAGCCACTGTTAGCCTCCTGCTGCAGCAGGTTACTCATATTTCATGATGGACATTTTTACAGGCCAAATATGTCATACTTTGCATGCTGCAATGCTCCATATTTGCTAACAGTCACCAAAGAAAGAGGCCATGAAAGTGTGCTAGTCTAAGTTCAACTGCTGCATCCCAATTTTGAAGAGTTATTTCATTTTTGTACAATTTTTATCTGAAGGGAGGTCCAAACAGTGTAATCTTGGTCTCCCTAGGTTTCAATTTCCTATTTTAGAATATAGAGAATGAATAATCTGTCCAAACAGCTTAATCTTGGCGGATTCATAGATAGGTAGAGAATCAAAGGAGCCCAACTGCTTAATCTGGGCCCTTGGAAGAAATAAGTGTAGATGTAGATAGGAAGACATAAAAAGAAAAATTTGAAAGCTGGGTCTGCAAGTCTAAGTGCACCCAAACCAAAAAGAAGAAAAAATGCTAGGTAAGTAGGCTGGGTAGGTAATTTTGAGGTTGCATAATGTTGATTTGTGATCAATTCCACATTTTCAAGTGTTATATTTATATAGATCACAGTCATCAGGCAGTTCCCATTTGAAGGACTTCAAGCGAGGCATGACTAACTTCCCTTTCTTCCTCTTCCCTAAATCATCTACTAACTTCCCCTAAAGAGGTCAAGATATGCTTGATATCTCTTAGTTTCATCATTTTCCATACCATTTGCCTTGATAAAGATCTGTTTTACTCAAGGAGGGTCCATACTTTCTCTACAAAGTTCTATCCCCCTTTAAAGCCTAAGATCTCTGAGACTTAGCGCTCTTCTTGTCATTTTCATATTAACTACTAACATTATTATTTAACTCCCTATCTGTTTCCCTTCCCCTATGGTAATAATTCCCTTATGTAAGTATCCCCTCCCCCTGGTTGAAACATAACCATAATTATCCCTTGGGAATTACTAAGTCACCTGGATCTTAGTAAGAGCCCTCATCTCTGCATAAATTTCCCCTCCCAGGTGTTTGGACTCCTTCCAAAACACAAAAAACCCCCTTCAAATGCATTCACAAACCCCCGCGCATTGTATTTTTGGAATTTATTAACGTTTGATTAATAAATAACCAAGCGCCGAAACAATTAACCCTTAACCTAAAGTTTAAAACCCACCCGCGGCCGCAAAAATTAAATTATAACGCTCGCGCTGTTTCAATAAACCTCGGTCATCTTCCCCTCCCGTCCACCGTCGGATCAACCCTCCCAGATCCAACGGCTCTCATTTATATCGGGCGCCCTCTTGTGTTGGCCCGTTAGCACCCGATGTCTGACGGTTTTACCGTCGTACACCGGGACAGCTGGCGACATCCCATTGCATCGAGCCGCCCATGACAAAAACCACCTCTGTACCAAAGGCAGTATGATGCCTGCCAAGACCGCCCTCCCCTCGCGTAACAGGAGCGCCGCGTCACCCTGCCATGTCGCCTCCACCTCACCCCTTCCTGCCTGCGCCTGTCCTACGTCACCCTGCCACCGTGTCCCGCCAAGTCATCACCCCGCCGTACTGCCACGTCACCCTGCTGACGTCAGCATGCTGACGTCACATCCGTACCAAAGGCCCCCACTGCTGACGTCATCCACCCGGAATGAAAAACATAGGTAGTTTTTCTATGCGCATCGGTACGGAAAATAGGCCAAAATGGAGAATCTTTAGGGAATCTTTTGATTCCTTGGCCATTTTTGCACCGAAAAAGGCAGAAGAAGCTCGATTTTGCAATTTTGAACGTATCAGAAGGCAGAGAGAGACCCGGTTCAGAGGTTAGAGAGTATCAGGGAATATATGAAGATAAAAACCATGTTAAAGAGTATCAGTGTAGCGGCAAAGTGTATCAGCAAAGATTTTCTCAGGGCTCAAGAAGAATGAAGCATTAAAAAAAAAACCTTGAAAGTCAAGAAGCAGTTAAGGGACCATTCAAAGCTCACCAGCACCAATGACTGCACATTAAAGCTCACAGGAGATCAGTGGACCAGAACTCAATGCACAGTTATTACAGAACCACTGCACCAAGCCACAGAGGACACCACATTAATTCATTTTGATCCAGCTGCCACTGGCGCAGCCCAAAGAAGACTTACTTACATTTAATTCCAGCATAAGTTAGGTTTAGAAAGCCTTTTTCCTGCAGACCTGTTTAGGTCGGTTGTAATAAATTACTTTAGATATTTTGCTTATATATACCACCCTGAAACATGTAAGAGGGGTTGGTTGGTCATTGTTGGTTTGATATCTTGCTTAAGCAGAGACTCGCACTACAAATGTGATAATTTCTATAATCAAAGACTGCTGAAATGCATGGATTCTGAAACTGTCTGCTGTGTCTAATTGGCTGAGGAGTGACTATGGAATTCCTATGCTTCTACATGGTTCAATAAGTGTTTCTTAACTCTGTTGGTTTTGCATGTTTGTTTTATCATCAACCCACCATCTAAAATTGCAGAAAAGAAGAATAGTTTAGGATTTGCTTAGCAACACCCTAAGCTCAATTTTTGTGATTTCTTCATGTTTTCATCAGGAATGGTTATGAATATGTATACTTAAATGATCATGTTTACACTATTTCTTTCACATATGAATGTTAGTTTAGGAATTCTTAACTGCTCCTAAATAACCATTCATTCACCCCTCTTCCTTGTTAGTTAATGAAAGATTCTTAATTGCCTTTCATCTTTGACTTGCATCCCATCTTTTCAGCAAATTGGTATTGTTTCATGTGTAGCTACCCTGCTCCATAATCCTCTTGTGACCAAGAAAATGCAACAGCAAGCCTTAATCCATGACTCCATGCCCAATGGTTTGAAATTATTACCCTATCCCGTGCCTCTCTGCTCGAATGCAACTTCTTTCCATTCAAACTCCATCCAAACAAAAAATCAAAACCCCTGAACCCAATAGCTAGCCTAAAATCAACACCAGCCAAGCTAAATCATTAAGAGAGAGCCCTCTCTGATTGCAGGTGGGCTAGAACCTGCAATCCAAAGATTGGTTTGTGGTTACCTCGGCCGTATCCCTTCAGGAGCTTAGGGACAACCTGAGTGTTAACAGTAAGGATATACCAACCTCTCTTCTTTTCCTCATCGACTTCTCTACTACAAATGATGGATGTTTCCTTCCCAATTCTTGTCTTCTTGATTGGATTCACTGATGGTTTTTGACAAGGCTATTTAGTTCGTATGCACCTACTCAGCACCCACCATTCTTTCCCATGTTGGGTCCTCATTACTTTCATCATCCTTTGTCTCCTTCTTTGCCCTAACCTCTACTTCCTGTCATAGCTATGACTCACCATGTATAGAGCCATCAAGGAAGTGGAGGTCATGGTTCTTAGGGAGGTTTGCATGCTCATTATAGAGAAGTCCTCTACAAGTTTGTTCCATAATAAAATCTCTCGCAACATACAACAAGAGCTTCAAGATGCAGAGGTGGATGTCATCCAAGAATGAGGTTGCCACTTGGACTCAGAAATCCTCTTGGAAGTTGTTGCTTGGGTTACAGAATTGCAGGCCTTCCCTCTTGCCATCTCTTGTTTCCAGTTTCAGTCATGTTATGAATTTTGTGAGAAGGTTGCTACTGTTCAAGTCCATCATGAGTTGGCTCGCTTATTTGTCCTGTATTTACATGGTGATCGAGTTACTTTGGCTGGTGTCACTTTCACACTTACACCAGATTTTATCTCATTAGAAATCGGCATACCTAACATTGGAGAGCCATGGAACAAGAGGCAGAAGATTGACCGGCAACATTATGAGCCATATATTAAACCCGGTTTCTTGAGGCAGCTGAAGGGAGTGTTCCCTTTCCAATATCTCAAAGATGAGTACGCTCCACTAATGAAATTAATCATGAAGTATTTCAGTTGTGAAGGTCGTTTCTCCCGACTATATGCTTATCATATCAGGGTTCTCATGCATTTCACCCAGGTACGGATGATGAACATCCCATATTTCATATGCTGAAACATAGAAAGGATGACCATCCTCGTGCAACACAAGTCCCCTCAGCAGTTCAACAGTATTTTCCATTTTGCTCTCATCAAGATTTTGGTGGTTCATCAGCTTGGATTACAGGGCATCACTTGGGATGATTTCATCTCTCGTGACTTTTTCAGAGCTTCACAGGGACCTCCAGAGGCTAGGCATGAGACAGGTGGGCCTTCTCATCAGCATGAAGGCCATGAACCACACATTGCTACTATGCCAGTTTTCATTACTTATCAGAAGGGCACGAGGCAGTTATTTGCAGCTGCAAAGTGAGTGTTATCTCCACCTGGGGTGGAAGGGGCCTCGCTTCCAACATCAGCACCACAAGTACAGGACAGAGGCAAGAGTTCAATGCAGGACGATGGGCCTTCAAGTGAGTGAGAGACTGACTTCATTCTCGTTCAGGATGATATTATAGACATGGGCCCCCAAAATGCACATCTTAGAGAGATCATCCAGGAGCAGCAGACAGAGATCAAAGCCTTGTCCCTTGACTTGGAGAGGGCTAAGTGGACTATTAAATACTTGGAGTAGAGGAACAAACAACTTGAAGATCAGCAAGCAATCATGGAGTTACAAAACATCCGCGAGAATCGCCAAGTTGCCCAAAGGAGGAGAATTGAGTTCACTACATCGGAGTAAGAGATTAATGATGATCAGGAGTCTTGGCTAGAGAGAATTAACATCCACCTAGAGAGATTGTTGGAAAGGGCTGATAGGGACAAAGCATTGTTGAGACATATGGCTTTCCATTACAAGGCGCGAAATATGAGTTCCAAGGCACGAATAAGGAGTCTAGAGGCAAAATTGAAGAAGGCAACAAAGAAGCAAAAGAGGCAAAAGGAGCATGATCGTCTTCAGATATTGGCCGAAGCCTCTTTAGCCTAGTATGACACTTGATAGAGAAGCTCCAGCCCAAATTTCAAGAAATTTGGAGCATTTTTTGCATTTTTGAAAATTTTTGCACTGAAAAACAGGTTTTGCCTCCCTATGCACCGCGCCACGTGGCGCTCGCTTTTGCTAGAGGGCTCCAAAATTCAAAAAAAATATTTTTTTGAATTTTTCATGAAAAATAGTGGTTTCTGGTGCATGGCTAAGAAATTTGGGCAAGTTTTGAGTCCTCAAGAGGTCAAAAACACTCAAAAAATGACCTCTCTGCCCCTATTTTGACACATAGGAAGCAGTATTGGGAGATTGAAGTTTTGGAGGGAAAAATGGACACCAAATTGAAAAATTCCACTTAGGTTGGAAAGTAGATAGGTAGGGCTTTCCAACGAGCTATCATGAGCTCAATTTGGACTCCGGGAAGGGCCTCAAATTCAGCTCCAAATTGGCGCGACGCATAGAGAATCAAGCGCGATTGATAGAGGATTTTTGGCTTATTTTTCACTGTACAGCTTAGAAATTCGCCCCGTTTTGACTAGTTTTGCCTTTTTGATGTAATTATTGATCTATCATGATGTAATTGGAGGGCCATGATGTAATATTGGCACATTTTTACTTGTTCTAGAGGATTCATTCACTAAGAGGTGAAAATTTAATGAATGAATCAGTTTCCTACCTTATAGAGGCAAGTTGTTTGATTGCCTAGATTTCAGTGCTTTGTTTAGAATTGGTTGAAATAGCTCCTAGAATGATGATCTCAACCGAGGCATGGGAATGGGTTAGGAAGGTCTATATCATGTATTTTCTGAGTCATTTTCAAGGTTGGATACTTGGGATTGCTTGGCACATCATTGTACATTCTATCTCTACATTTTTGGCAAAGGAAAGACTAGGCTTTTGTAGCACTTGTTGGGATCCATGTGGCTCTGTGTTTTGATGGTGTTTTTCTCTATGTTATTGTAAGTTCATTGATGTTTATGTGTATCATTTTCCCTTCTCTTTGCTTTTGAAATTAAACAAATGAGAGATTAAGGTATAATTCACTGGACTGTTGTGCTCTGCCTTTTAATTTTGTTTAATTTTCAATGTTTGAGGAGGACTCTTGAGACTCTCTTTCCCTCCTTGGCTCCTCACCAGTCTAAGCCATCCATTCATTCAATCTAAAGCATCAAAATGATTGCCTTCCTTGCCCCAATTAGAACTCTGCAAAAATTGTGCCTCATCCCCGGACCCAAATTTGCCTTTTCCTTTTTTCCAACACAAAAATCCCCAAAGACTCAAATCAAATCCTTGTACTTCATACCTAGCCTAAAATTAGTGGTTAAATCAGTCATCTCAAGCCCATATGATTATTTTTCACTAATATTGACCCGGAGAGAGCCCTCTCCTGTCATCGTAGGGCTAGCTACGAGGCTGAGCGTGGTTTGATGTGGACCTAGAAGCTTACCTTTTCAGCCTGAGGTAAATCTAGGCTCTAACATAGTGGCGACTCCGTTGGGGAACTGATTTGATTGTTTGTTAGTATTCTTCATTTTGAAACTATAGAAGGATTCTGAAGATTAGCTAGGTAGCCTTCGAAACACTTTTTCTTTGCATTAGCGTAAGTAGATAAACGCTACTTCAGTCAATCTCCGGTCTAGTCTCATTCCTGCAACCACCCCGGTGCATTTGATGATTCTAAGTTGTGGATGATAAGCTTAGGATTTTATAGGCTGAGAAATTTGTTTATGTCCATTTGATTGTTTGAAAATAGCACACTGGCTTCAAGGAGATATACCATAGCTAATCCCAATCCAGATCCTCCTCCTATCTACGAAAATCCCAATTTGATTCCAAGACTTCTTCGTCAAGAAAGTTCTAACACTCCCGTGTTCAAATCCCATTCCTGCCCTGCAATTTTTAAGTATCTTGAAGAGCTTGATTTTAATGCACATTTTGAGTTATCATTGTTTGAAACCAAATCCGAAAGTGTTGTTGGTTCCACAGTCCTGAATCTGGACTTTGCTGCAGCTCTTGAAATTGAAAAATCCGACAAGTCCATTGAGAATTTTATTTTGAGATAGCTCTAGACTAAAATTGAGGCTTCAAATATCGTTGATTTCCTAGAATCTGCATCGGCCACCCTTGTATCTTCCGTCACAGCATTCAACTCAAAGAGTCCCACCGAACCGCCCTTCATTCCCACTATCCTTGTGCAGCCTATTGTCACATATCAAAAGTCTGCAGTAAATTCACCTTCATCTACTCCTTCTACATTCAAAATTGCTTCTCCTCCAAACACCCCTCCTTATACACCTCACACATCAGCTGCACCTACTCCCCCAACATCTCCAAAGCCGATTGCAAATCCACCAAGAGCGATGGCTGCTTGTTTTGTTCCTCTCGCGCTGCCTCAAGTTTTGGATGACATGCCCGCAGATTATCAGAGTAAGATTCCAGTGTTCGATGGCACTCCTCAAAGTGGTCCGGGTCAACAACTTGTGGACAGAATGTCGTATTTCTTCGAGCGATATGAAATTGATGAAGAAAATGTAACAATGAGACTCTTTGTGCAAACGTTCGGCGATGAGGTAAGAAAATGGTTCAGAGCTTTGGCAGCTAGAAGTATTCCCACATTAGATGAGCTTCAAAGGCACTTTTTGGATCATTGGGAGATCAAGGAAAATCCTCTTCAGCTCCTTCGAGAATATGAGCATATCAAGCGAAATGTCAGTGAGTCCGTTCAGGATTACTGCATTAGATTCAATTCAGTTTACAAAGCAATTCCTGATCATCTAAGGCCACCCGTGGGCCTAGCCATGATGAAGTTTCCGGATGTTTTTGATGTTGGAATGGCTTATCAACTCAGAGAGAGAGAGAGCCTGCCATAATGGAAGATATGCAAAAGATCGTGGTCAGCGTTGAGACAAATCTACTGGCCAAGAGGGCTAGAGCAAGAGCAGAAAAGAAGGTCACAATAAAAGAAGAGTCGTCTTCAACATATCAATTACTTCGGAAGGTGGAGAAGATGTTTGAAAGAGTGAAGCTTGATAAACCTGAACCACAAGTTAGAAATCCTAACTTCTGTGGCCAGCAGTAGCCACAATATAGAATCAAACAAAGAGAACATCGAGCCCAAGATCAGGCAGCCCAGCAGCCAGTACAGCCACCTCTGCAGCAAAATTTTGTGCATGGACCAGAATCCGATGAGGAAGAGAATGTGATAAGGGAAGAAAATCACTTCTTTACTCCAGATGATTTACCTATTTATATTACTGAAGAGGAGGAGTATGCAGAAAGTTCAACTATACACAAAAATGCAGATTTCATTCTAGCGAATGACACAACTTTGGAAGAAGAATCAGATGAATACCAAAGAGGTTATATGAATGCTTTGTCTGCCCATCAGTGGCAATATTCACTTAGAAATAGAGATGTGCCTGTTAACCCAATTCAGAAAAGGAAGGAAGCTTCAGCATCAAAGAGTGATTCACCTGTTGTACAAAAGAAAGGGAAAGAGGTAGTTGATCCTAATATCAGCAAATCACCATTAGCAGAAAAATCAAATCAGCCAATTGGATCGAAGGAAAAGGAAAAGAAAGAGGTCCCAGTCAAAGAGATAGAAAAGATTTCAGCTTTTAGTTTAGAAAATGAAATTTCTAAATTGAAGGTGTCCATTCCCTTGACTGAAATAATGAGGAACAACAGTTATAGAGGGCAAATTTTGAAAATTTTGAATTTTGATCCAATGTCTGATATGGTGAATGTCGAAGATGATCAACCCGAATTGATTTTGGGCCAGCATTGAATGGTGAGTCTCTAGATAGTGATGTGCCACCCTTTTATATCAGTTTAAGATTGCATGATTTTGTGTTACATAATGCTATGTTTGATTCCGGAGCTTCCCACAATCTTATGCCGAAAGCTATCATGGAGAAGTTGGGTCTGGACATCACTAGGAAATACCATGATCTCTATTCGTTTGATTCTAGCAGAGCAAGATGTATTGGTCTCATCAAAGACTTGGTTGTAAGTCTAGATCAAATCCCAACGAAGAATGTTTTGATGGATATTGTCATGGCGGACATTCCTCCCAGGTTTGGTATGCTTCTCTCCAGGTCTTGGGGAGCGAAATTGAAAGGGACATTACAACTAGATTTCTCTTATGCAATGATTCTTGTGTTTGGCCAAATGAGAAAATTGTACCGGGAACAAAAAATGAAATACATGATTACAAGCAAGGAGAAACCAATTAATCATCCAATTAATTATGTACATACAGATCTAGAGTCTTTTGTTTTGTATTCAGATAGTTTCAATGATGTAGATAGTCAGTTAATTGAAGCAGCAAGTATTCCGGAAATAACAGAGAATTTCAGAGAAGTTTTAAGGAAAGAAGGACAAGAACAGCAAAACACCGTTGAGAAATCAGCTGAAGATAATGGATAGCAAGCAGGAAAAACAGAGCCGGTAGAATTTCAGCACTTAGAAGAAGATGAAGAAGGTCTGTGGACCGTGGATTTCGATGGTGCAGTGGGAAATGATGGTGCTGGAATTGGTATTTGGGTACGCAATCCTTTCTCCGCTCCAAACAAAGTGCCTAGTAATGTGTGGGTATGTTCTTACAAATTAGCTTTTGATTGTTCGAACAATGAAGCCGAGTACGAAGCTTTGATTACTAGCCTAAAAATTTTAAGAAAGTTGAATGCCAAGAAGATTGCAGTATATGGCGACTCCGAATTGGTGATTAAGCAAGTTAAAGGTGAGTATCAAGCTAAGCATCCTCGGATGCGGGCTTACCAAAATGCAGTCCTAGATATCCTGAAATTGTTTTCAGATTATACCTTGACATGTGTGCCTTGTATTCAAAATGGCATTGTTGATGCACTTGCTAAGGCAGCAAGTAGTTTGAAGATTCCAATGAACTCCAGTAATAAACTCGAAATCCATGTCAAGCATCGTCCAACTGTCCCAGACAATCAGAGATATTGGCCAGTTTTCCAAGATGATGAGGAGATTGATGATTTTCTGCAAAACAAAGATAAGTTCAAAGATACCTCAATTGATGTAGAACATGATGATGGTGAAGATGAGGTGCATATCAATCAAATGGATGTGTTGCAACTAAAGGACAACATAATTCCTAAAGGTTTCATACCTTTAGAAGACTCTTTGATCAAGATGACGTAGCCCGCAAACCAACATTGCAGCCAACAGAGAAGGGTGTTGAAGAGGTCAATATCGGAACAATTGCAAATCCAAAAATGGTAAAATTGTCCAAAGCATTGCCGCAAAAGGTAAAATCCAAATACATTAGTTTGTTGTCATCGTTTTCCGATGTGTTTGCTTGGGATTATTCTGACTTGAAGACGTATGTTACCAATATAATTCACCACACTATTCCCATTAAGCCTAATCAGAAACCTTTCAGACAGAAGTTGATAAGGCTAAATCCAAAACTGTTTCCATCAATTGAAAAGGATATAAACAGGTTGTACAAATCAGGAATCATTGTTCCCATCCGATTTTCTGATTGGATCTCTAATTTGGTGCCCCTTACGAAAGAAGACATGTGAGATTCACTTGTGCATTGATTTTAGGAATCTAAATAAAGTTTCATTGAAGGATAACTATCCGCTGCTCAAAATGGATCATATACTTCAGCGAGTAGTTGGAGCATCTCGAATGTCACTACTCGATGGTTATTCTGGATATAACCAAATTTTAGTCCATGAAGATGACCGGGATAAAACAGCGTTCACCACTCCGTGGGGAACTTTTCATTACGCTAAATTTCCTTTCGGTTTGAAGACCGCGAGTGCCACATTTCAGCGAGAAATGGACTTGGATTTCGCAAATGAGAAGGATCTCTTTTTGGTTGTGTACCTTGATGATCTGACCGTGTTTTCCAAATCAGATGAAGAACACATGTATCATTTGAAAATTGTCTTTCAAAAGTGCAAAAAATATGGTGTGTCGCTGAATCCGAAGAAGTGCTTGTTTGCAATGGATGAGGGCAAACTACTTGGGCACATTATCTCAAAAGATGGCATTTGTATTGATCCAACATGTGTAGAAGCGATTCAGCAAATTGATCTTCCCCGAAACAAGAAGGAAATTAAATCTTTTAATGGTAAGATGAATTTTTTACACCACTTTGTGCCTAACCCTGTTGAACACCTAAGAGATATTACAAATATGCTTAAGAAGGACAGCCAACTGAAGTGGACGGAAGAGGCGGTAAAATATTTCAACTTAGTCAAATTGGCTCTTTCTTCAGCTCCGGTTCTAATCAGCCCAGACTACACTCAGGATTTTATCTTGTTTTCTTTTGCTTCGGAGCACACAATGGCAGATGTACTAATGCAGAAAAGAGATGAGCATGAAATGCCAATTGCTTTTTTCAGTCGAACGATAAGAGATGCAATCTTGAAGTACAACATCATTGAAAAGCAAGATCTTGCACTTGTGAAAGCATTGAAAGATTTTCAGGTATATATTTTACATTCTCATACTTTGGCTTAT
>APFE031543824.1:0-15204 GCA_000404065.3 Pinus taeda
TGCCTCCAAATGCAAGATATTCTCCTCGGCGCACCCTGGACAAGTTCCGAAATACATGTTCATCTACTCTCGTCAGCAAAGTTTGACTCCTCTTCGTGTTACTCCCTGCTGCTGTGATATCTCTTTCTTTCGTTAGTTAAAGAATGGCCAAGGACGCAGAGTATTACGAACTTCCAGGAGTGAGCGTCGATGCTTCAACATCTGAGATCAAAAACCCATATTATATCAAGGCAAAGCAAGTTCATCCAGACAACAATCCCAATGACCCTGAAGTGCATCATAAATTCCAGGTACTTGGAGAGGCGTATCAAATTCTCAGTGATCCTAAACAACGTGAGGAATATGACAAATATGGAAAGGCAGGAGAGTCAAAAGAATCAATATTGGATCCCGTTGCAGTCTTTGGCATGCTCTTTGGTAGTGATTATTTTGAAGATTATGTTGGGCAACTTGCTCTCTCTTCAATGGCTTCAGTTAATGTGGCAAAGAATGGGCAAGAACTAAATGTTGAAAATGTTAAGTATAGAATGAAGGCCTTGCAGAAAGAGAGGGAGGAGAAGCTTGTGGAGACACTGAAACTTTGACTTTAGCCTTATGTTGAGGGGCGAAAACAAGAATTTGTGGAAT
Source organism: Pinus taeda (assembly GCA_000404065.3). Taxonomy (NCBI): domain Eukaryota; kingdom Viridiplantae; phylum Streptophyta; class Pinopsida; order Pinales; family Pinaceae; genus Pinus; species Pinus taeda. The sequence goes on from APFE031543824.1 coordinate 628, forward strand.
GGGCAAATGCAAAATCCCATCGTTTGTCTAATGCAGCTTTGGGCGAGCCTATGATGCACACCATAGGATACATTTATACAAGGCAAGCAGCAAAGCAACTTGGCAAGAATGTATTTCTCGTCGAGGTGCCTTTTTGGCAAAGTGAGTGCACGATAAGGGGAACTTCATCAAATCTCAAGTTGTAGTGGCATCAGGGGCTGTTACTTTAATGCAAATGCAACAAGGATTGAAGTAAAATTTTGAGAGTGGTACTGCAGAAGAGGAGGTTCTATCAACGTATCTTCTGGAGAACAAAGATGCAATGATTAGTTCTTTTTGGAAAATAAATGTCGTAGATATTGAATTGACATTATTACATGTTTTCCATGCTGTTCTTAGAGATAACATTGTTCCAAAACATATATTGAATGCACGAGCCAAAGGTTTAAAGAAATTGGGGACAATTTTCCAGGGTGCCAAGGAGTGTTATAGAAGGGAGAATAGTTTGCGAAAGGACTCTGGTGAAAGAGTTGATACTCCGCAACACAATACTACCAATTCCTCCACAGCATAATCACAGGTGGATGGTAGAAACTATGATCAGCAGGTATTGAGTTTTTCTATGAGAAACATGGCCAAGGTCAATCTAGTTCATTTATTTAAGATGTTAATAGAAGAACACAAAAAGTTGAAACCTGCTGGAATTATTTTCCTTCTGTAAATCAATAACAATGGATTTCGTGTTGGAGTTTAGTTCAGAGATGAAATATGTAAATGATTGTAGTTATCAAAGGGGCCGATAATGACTCCAAAGGCAGCAGAAGGCCGAGCAGCGGCCATAAATGGGTGATTGAACAGTTCAAAGGCATTCAGATGTCAAGAAGGAGCCCAGATGCATGCCAAAGTGTATCAGGATGTAACAGAGAGTATCAGTGAAGGTTTTCAGTGGAAGATATTTATTTTCCAAAGAAGGTGAACATCAAAAGGCCCTAGCAAAGTCAATAAAGTAGCTCTGATCCTTAAAAGCTCACCAACTCACAGTTTTGGGCCTTAAAACCGCAGGCAAAAGGATTCAATGCCTAGTTATTGAAAATACAGTGTATCGAGCCACATTTGAGGGCGGCGCTGCAAGCCCAATGCATAGTTATTACAGAGTTCTGGCCATGACACCAGCACACGGCTCAAGGACCATTGCTCACCCATTTTTGAGGCCACTCTCTCATGCGAAACCCTCAGTTGCATGGCTTGAGTTGCCAGTTGCCCCAGCACAGCTCTTTTAGATATTTTGTTGCATTTATTTCCAGCACAACTTTGAATTGAAGACGGTTACTACACAGATCTCTTTTAGATCTTCTTTATAGATATTTTTTGAGATATTTTTCTTGAGATCTTATCAAGAGATCTAAGTCTGTACATATTCCTTATATAAACCACCCTATGGACTGTTTTAGAGGGGGGGTTGGTTGTATCTCTCATTTTTAGACTTGCGCTGTAAATGTTAAGAGCTTCTGTAATCAAAGATTGCTGGAATATTTACATCTCATGTGGTTGGTTGTGCTTTCAATGGCTGAAGAGCTTGATATGGAATTCTCATGCTTGCTCATGGTCCAATAAGTCTTTCCTCCCTCTGTTTATCAGTTTAAATGTATCTGTATCATCTATATACCATAATCTAAGTTGCAGGAAGAAGGGATAGTTAAGAACTGGCTTTTATGCCCTCTGTGCTCAATTCTTGTAACTTTTCTATGTTTTCCTTTGAATTAGTGATGAATATGCATGCTTAAATGATCATGTTTTAGCTATTTCCTTCACATATGAATGATGTCTAGGAATTCTCCATTGCCCTATTCGGCCTTCATCCACTTTCCCTCTTTAGCTAGATGAGAGATTCTTAACTGCCTCTCATCCCCTAACCTCCATTTCATCTTTGTTTCCAACATTAATCATTGTGCCATGTGTAGCTATCTTGCCTCATATTCCCCTTTTCTATCAAAGAAAACACACCCTTCATTTCACATTCATTGACTCCATGCCCAATGGTTTGAACTTCTTACACTTTGCATGCCAACTCTGCTTGAATAGATCAACCATCCCACCAAACTAAATCAAACCATGTACATCTATCTAGCCCAAAATCATACGCCTTAAACAAAGCTAAATCCTAAAGAGAGAGCCCTCTCTGACTGCTGGTAGGCTAGGACCTGCAGTCCAAAGCTTGGTTTGTGGTTACCTCGGTCGTATTCCCTTAGGAGTCAAAGGGAACAACCTAAGTGTTAAAAAATTCAATGCTCTTCTTTGAACTTATTGAACAACTCTATCTGAGTGGCATGCAAGATATGTTTTAGATCTTCATATTGATTATGTGTTATTATTCATCGCATGACATCCATTTCTTTTGGTGAAACACGTGAATTTTTCATCCAGTATCCACATGTCATATTTTTAACATTTTCTCCAAGTCTATCTTTGTATGGTTGCCTACAAATAACTATCCAGAAAGAAAGATCATCATTTGCATCTATTTGTGATCGAAATTTCCTATGGTCGAGTAATTTTTTTCACAAGGTCCCTAATTATTTTCCCATGCATTTTATCAAACAATTTTCTTTAGTAGTTGATGAAATCGTTGTTGTTTGTATTTATCTACATGCATCTAGATCCTATCATATTTTCATCTCTGAAGAATTTATCAATAATGAGCTTAACACGATATCATAAAACATGGTTAGATTATTTTATCTCCATATGTGTGAGTGCTAACATTTTCTAACATCTCGACATCATTATTTATTTCATTTGTACATCTGATAATTTAATGTAAATAAGTACAAATATACATTAAATAATTAAATTAAACAATAGAGAATGAAATTGAAACTAGTAAATATGTATAATTTTATAAGATATATATATATATATATATAATATATATAATATAATATATATATATATCATAGCATGGTTCCACTACTTCTTCACTTGAATATCTTTCAACATCTTCAACAACATCATCAATGTTTGGTTCATTTTATTCTTCACTTTGTCTTTCAACATTTTCAATCTTGTCATCAACTTTATGAGGAAAATATCTCTTTTACATTGCAAAATATTTTTCAAATTAGTTCATCAAATAAAATAAAAAAACTCTGAATACACTATTAAATTTTAAATATCATTTATAATATGTACATTTACATACTTGGTTGAACTTCTTGTTGAGAATGATTTTCCCTTTCAATATTTAAGTGTTCTTTCTGCTTTCCTTTTTAATAGTTTCTTGAGTATTCTCTACGAGCCTCAATGTATCTCGGTAAATCATGTTTTATCTTACAATTTCTTTGATTCCCCATAATAATTCAATCTATATAGATTTTAAGAAAATAATGAAAATTTTATATTAAGAAATATAATTTCAAAGAAAAAAATGTATAACTTAAAAAGAAATTAAAAAAAAAAATATAATGATGGAGAATAAAGTGGGCAATAAACATTTTCACTCAAAAAAAGCTTGCAAAAAACTTTAATACTAAAACCTTAGAAAATATTACTTATTCTATCCACAATCTTATTTACCTATTCAAAGAATTTACTCCTCAAAAACTTTTACTGTCTAAAAGCTATCCCAAAAAGGTTCAATATCTAAAAGGTAATAACAATTTGATCTAGCAATATAATGGCAAACTAGCACTCACAATACATCATAAATATTCATACAACCAAACCTAGAATTGAGGGTTTTGACAAGCTCAACTTCAACAATAATTCACCATTATTCAATAAGAGACTCAACGAAAGATATGCTATATTTTTATTTCTAAAGAGAGTTGCATATAGAAATATCTTATCCATAATTTTATTTTCTTATTCAATAAATTTGTTAGTAGAGAAACTTTACTTTCAAAATCCGACCCAAAAACAATTACTATCCAAGGTTACATCGAGAGAAGTTCATTATTCAAAAGTTTCATATGAGAGATGTGAGTGACGAAATGACATTTCTACTGAGTTCATTGATAGCTTACAACTGAAATAGTTACATTATATGATCCCATCGTATCATTTTTGTAGCCGACGGAAAAAATGGAAAATATTTCGGCCAAAAGTACTACATGTTTGTCTATAAACCTTTTTCCTGTTAAATTTAACGTTCATTTGGGAAAATAATGTTTTCAGTGAAAAACCTATAATTCTGCAACAACTCACATCTGTTCACACTTGTCTAATTTTAGAATGGTTAAACTCCATCAAAGATAGTGAATTTTATTTCAAAACCAACACCAACATTTACAAAATTGAATCCACTTTTACTATATATAAATTTTATGGAATTTCATAGATATTTTCTAATTTTAACTAATTTTCTAGTAAAATGTGCGCAAAAATTTTCTGAAAGTCATTATGATTCAGTGAAATCAAAATTTTGTATCCTTGAAAATAAACTGTGAAAAAATATGAAAAAGTTATGGTGAATTATGTTGATTCATCCTCTTTAATGGGTATTTTCTAAATAATATATTAAAAACATTTTTATTTGTCAAACATCTTCAAAATCCACATTTTTTTCATATTGGTTCAATTCAAAAAATTATGGTAATTATGAGATGCATCACTTGGTTTCATCTGTCTAGATTATTGCAACACACTTTTTTTTTTTTCAAAAACACAAGGTTAACAAGGAATGCATTGCAACCAAAAAACATGACTTTTATCAATCCCTTGATTTTTAAACAACACATAGTCCTTCAATCACAAAGTTGACATATCAAACATGAATACAAAATTTCTAAAAAGTAAGCAATAGAAAGCTAAGAAAATTTCTGACAAGTTTTGTTTTTACTATAAAATGAAATTCTAAACATTTTTTTTTCTTACCAAAATTTGAAAAAAATCTAACGATGTTATTTTTTTTTTCAAAAGGGAGCCAAAAGTGTAACAAAACTTCATATGTTCACCCTTAAATTAGACCTATGGTATTGTAGCCCCTCCTTCTCTGATTTTGGACTTTGGTGTAAGGGGGACCCACAATATATCTCGTTCGTCAATCATTGAAGATCGATTTAATGTCACCATTGACAAAGTGCCCCCACCTTCCCCCCCCCGCCCACCTAACACTAAATAATTATTTGAGGGGGCAAGGGTGTCAATAGTCACTCTTTGTTGTTGGGTTATGTGTGCCACAAATCCATGGTACTTTTTTTCGTTAGTTTATGCACTCCACAAATTGACACTCTTTGTCATTGGATTATGCACTCTAAATATTTATGACACTCTTTTTCATTGCACTATGCACTTCATAGATCAATGATTATGCTTTTGTCATCCTATGGAACCATGTTTGGTCTCCAACACTTCAAACTCAGGTTTCTCTTCTTTCCTGAGGAGTTAGAATAAGTTCCATATATCATTGGAAAACCCTATGAAAGGGATATCTATTAAATAAATTTTCATGTTGTATTAAATAAGGTACTGATAGAAAAAATGCCTTAAAATATAGGCTACTAGGATACAGATCCAATGTTCAACAAACAAACTAAACTATTAATACCAAATAAGCAACCAAGACATAAATGACATCATAAGCTTAATATTTTTTTTCTCTAAGTAAGAATAAATCTATTAAAGATACAAAAATAATGTTACATGGAGGCACTGGCCTCTACATAAACTGTCTCATAGTTTTTAGCAAATACTAGCAAACAGTAACTGGAAAGGAGACTGCCCTCAGGGGAAAACCAGTCCAAAATCATAATATGAGCTGCCCACGGAGGAGAACATGCATGTAAATCCCAGGTTTGAGAGTTTTTTGAGAAAAACAAAATAAAAAAATACCCCATATAATAGCAATTGCAACTGAAAATTACAAAAATGAACCCTGACATGGTGACTGGGTGCCTAAGAACTTGAAGACTGAGTCAAAGCCTGGTAGGTGTCAACTGGTGGTAGGGGTTCCCCCACGATGAGACACCTGTAAGCATATAATTCTTCAACATCTTGTTGTTGACCACTGGTCATGCCTTCTGTCTCCGACTCGTCACCTGGAGTACTTGTCGTGGCTACCATCTTCCCATTCCCAATAGGGGTGTTGTTCATCCTATTCATAGCTTCCGGATTAGAGCGAGTAACGTCCATCATGTTCAGAGCGTTGCCCTGAGAGCTATTATCATGTGTGCTTCGCTTGCTACCGCCAGTCCTGTCCGGAATGATGCTAGCCAAGACTATAATGCATTGAGGCTCTTCTCTAAAGGCTATAGATAAGCTGGCGATTATATGGGGGAAATCCAGGGTGCATCTGAATTGAAATTGGGTAGAATGACAGGAGTTCATAATTGGCACAGAATCTTCATGGGGTAGTTGAGCTTCTGCATTACATCAAAGGCCTGCCCTCTGCCACTACGGGTGTTGGAATAATGACTCATGTTGTGGGCAATTGTCGAAGGTGAGGAGGAATCCACTTGGGTTGAGTCAAATGGGGACAATGAGGGAGGGTGAATTGCTCTCCCTCTGCTGCTACCCCTATGGATTCTCAATCTATGCCTCAAGCGGGGCATATTCGCTTGGTGAATTTCAGTATGACGGGTGCTTGGAGGAGCAAGAGAGGGGATGGAGTGGTTTATGGAGGCAAGGGAGTGAGGAATATGATTTCCATAGGCAAAATTGAGGACTGGAGTAGAAATTTTGTAGCAGCAAAGCGAGTTCTGCGAGAAATGAGCACCTTCAATCATCTCAATGCAGCAGAAGAGCTGACATAGTCTCCCTATGGTTGTTCGAGAGCTTAGTTCTGCCGTAGTGAGAAGGAAGTTCCAGTCCAAAGGAGGCATAACAGGGGGAAGGCATTCAACATTCTCCATCATAAAGACCAAAAGAAGGTAGTCAACTCTCTCCTGTCATTAATGAATTTCGGCTTTCAAGCAGCATTAAAATGCCATGAATGCTGGCGATGGGCATCTTGGTATCAGCGTAGGTGGCCATGTGGCCATACCACTTGTCCACTTAGATGATCCACCCGGTACTGGAATCATTAATCACCCAGATCAAGGGATAAGCTTAATATGTTACTAATACATTGAATAGTAATAAACTCAACAAACTCCCCTTGAGCTTGATATCAATGACAACAATCACCAACACACTCTATAATAAACACATGTAAAACAACACTTATGATTATGATAAAATCAAATTTAGTTTAAGAATTATTCCAAATTTAGAATATATACTAATCTTTATGAAAGATCTAATGTCTTTGACATCTCCATGATTATATTGTATTTAGAAGTATTTATAAGGTGATTCTAATAGGATATTTTTAAGGCCATTTTTTAGGTCCAAAGTAGCACAATATTGCTATGTACTTTCCTGAAATTTGTGTAACCCTTTTTAACTTTTGGATTTATTCAAAGATAAATTCGTTGTCATGGCTATCTCAATACAAATATTAGGATAAGGAGAAATTATATTGCTTGAGATATATGAATATGATTTTAAGTACAATGTATTTATGTTTAAGAGTGAGGTTGGCTAATTATCCTACAACCCAAAATTCTTCCCATAAATCACTTCTTAAAATAGACATAAGTATATTCATTTCTAGAAATTATTTATGTTGAAATTAATGTCGTAATAGATGAGGTTTTTTGACCGCAAACGTAGTAGTGGAGGAACTCTAGAAAAGGACCTTTACAAGGAAAGGATAATATGATACTCTTATTTTGATATATTTTAAGTACAAAATATTTCAAATATAACAAGGAATGTGCACTTAATTAGATTTGGATTAATTCATTTCAAGCACGGGGACTTCACTTGATGAACCTATGACATAGAACGTGCATTTGTCGCATACTAAACAATACCATAAATTTGACTACATATTGTAAAATACCTATAAAAATAACTTTACTTAACCCCCCTACCAATATGAACCCAATAAACCTTCCCAATTAAAAAAACCAATATTTTCACTAGATGTTGTAGTTATTCTTTTTTTTTTGTTAACATCTTTTGTACCCATTTATATTTTTTCATTAAAGTTGAGCTTCATTTTTTATATACACCATATAAAAACACTTTTCCCCCTATTATATGCTTAATATATTATGCCATTTTTCCTCAATATATATCCCTCAATATGAACACATGTGGTATGGTATAGGTCCCTTAGTGAAGCCCATTGATTTTAAGCTCCTTTAGGAATAGGATAAAATTGGTATTTACAATGTTGAAAGCTGAGGTTTCTAAAGTAGGAAATGTAGGTTTGAATGTGCTATTATTAGATTTAAAAATTGCAAAATTGGATTTATAAAGTAAAAATCAAATTCCAAAATTGAAAAATTAGATCCCAAAAATGTGATTACCGGATCTTCAATTTCTACTTGGTTTAGTGTTGACAATTTTTCATGGTTATTTAGTTCAACAACAAGGAAAAAATCATTAATAATATATTGAAAAAAAATATCATAACTATTGATTTCACATTGTAAGCCTACCATTCTTTATTTCATATGATCGAAGCCTTTCTTCCCCATTATTCATGAGTTTCTTCTGTGTTCATTTGCTTCATTTCTTGTAGTTTTGTATTAATAGAAAAAACAATATTGTATGAGGTTACAAACTCATAAAATATTTTATTAGTTTGTTGCAACCTCATAGGCTCCTCGTGGACAAAAGATTTGAAGCGTTAGGTCTTCTTCTCCCCTCTTCTCCATTTCCCTTTATTTCCATGTATGTGTTTTCATAATTAATTAATAATTAGTTTATTAAATTTAGACTAATTTTACTCTATGTCCTTTAAGATATAAGTCGAAATCAATGTTTCCAAAGTGAATGCTTGGGTTTTCTAAACTAGAATCCATGGTCTCAATTATGTTAATGTTCATTGATCGCATTTATGCCAATAGAGGTTACATTGTCTCCTTCAACTTGATAAAAATATAAATCTATGTGGATTTTAGTTTGTTTATCTAACTCAACAAACCATTATTTTAAAGATTCTACACGTGAATGGTTTTTTGACATACCATTGTTCATAATGGTTCCAAAGTTCATAACAATGTTTACCATTGTTCCGTTGTTCATTTTCTCTAAGTTCTAGTGTAATTGATAGCTATTCGTAAGAAAACAATCTAGATTATTCATGGAAGGAGACAAACTAAACTATTCATAGAAAGCGATGAGAATTCAAAGACATGGATAAGATTTACATTGGGAGATATGGAAAAACTAGACAAAGCATGCAATGAATAGTGCACTACATTACTTATAATTATGTCCATGTACATTACATTGACTTAATGACTAACTATACATGATTGAGCAATCCATGAAATGTCCCACAAATCCTTTTATGAATACTCACTAAAATCCACATTGTGATGGAAGACAACCATAACACAAGGCTACAAATATATAGACACAACATCTATCAATTCCAAAAATTTATGCAACTATAACCAAGTTGTAGCCACAAATTAATCTCCCCCACAAACACAACCATATGTATAAGGTTCCTCATTGACCATAAAAGGTTACCCATTTATGCATGATTGACTTAAGGAAAATTAAAAAATAGGACCCACATCAATAGAAATTAAATAATATTGAAATGAACTATTCATACATATCAAAATTTGAACAAACTACTAAAAATCAAATGCTAATATAAAACTAAATCAAACGTTAAAAAGTATTTCAAGTGTGAATTTTATTTTCATGGCTATGATTTTGCATTTTTTAGACTTCATAAATTTGCATAGTAATAATTTGGTAGTTGTTCTTGTTTTTACACTCGAGCATGAGTATAGGTAGCTCAATAAAGAATTATTATCTGATAGGTCAATCTTTTTCTACAAGTAATTTTTAGATATTTAGTTTGCACGAGCCTTTATCCCACCTATAAAGATATATTTTCCTAGTTTATTTCAATTACCAACTCCCCTTCTAACCTTACGCCTTATGGGGCATTTTTTTATACTTAAATATTTGCTACCCTAAAACAAATAAAGATAAATGAGAAGTTATGCACCCTCATGTCAAGATGTGCCATTTCAATGAAGGTTTTTCCTTCAAAAAAATACCTAGGTCAAGGTTATTCTTAATGACAACTATGGTAAACCATACTTTTCCTTAGAAAGAACTTTGGCCACCAACTAGGTTTGAATGCAAACACACAATCACTCTTTTTATGCTTTGAAAAGGTAAAACAATGGGGAAAGTTAAAAGTTAAAAGAGTTAAAAGTGAGAATAGGGATTGAAAATTGTGCATGGATTATACATGTATTGCATGCAACATTGATCTTATCACCTCCATATTGTGTATATACATTAATCAAGGGAAAGAGAAGAAAAATTAAGGACAACCATTTTCTAACAAATCTCATTCTTCCCTTTTTCTTTTAAAATGCATACTAGTCTTAGGAAAACTTAGATAAGGATCTATCATTTTAAATGTTGGTGAATCTAATCCACTCACTATTGAATATACTTAGTTCTTAATTAATGGAAATATCTCTTAATATCGTGTTCCCCTAAAGCACATCTTATGTTCATTGCAGGGTGGTGCGTCATTATTGGTCCCTTTCATTTCAATTTTCAATATATTTCAATATTTCATGTGTTAAAATATAATATTAAGTATAAAATCTACATCAAGACATTTTATAATAAAATATTTTTGAAAGTTTATCTTGAAAAACCATTTTAGTAGAGTATCTAAAAACTTATCATCCTACTAGAATTTATTGAAGTTCCATAGCTATTATACTCAATATTATCAAAATCTAATAAGTGGAAGCCTCTCCAATTCAAATGTAGCCTCTTTTCACAATGAAAATGATGTGAGTATTTTGAAAACCTTATGCTTTTGTATTAATAATATTACTTAAAAGAAAAAAGATTAAAAGATCATGACCTACCTTTACTAGGTGACTTACATCCTTTGGATCTCACTTCAATCTATATTCAATTATGTTTAAATTAGTTACAATATTTTTTTTTCTACGTTAAGACTAACCTAAGTACCCACAGGGGATTTGAACCGGTGACCTATCGCAAAGAGTGCCTTAATAGCGCACCCATTCAGCATCAATCCAAAGCCCCGTAGACTTGCTTAATTACAATATTAATCATCACTCATTTTTTATTTTATTTTTAACCCTTCATATTAAAAATGTTTTTCCACCATGACCGAAAAACGTCCCCTTTAGTGAACTCTTTTTCAATATTTTTTAATTATATGTTTTAAAATGTTTTTGTTTTTCTACGTATAATAGTTTTTGTCCTATCGTAATCGACATGTTTTTCTTGAAATATTAATATTGGCATATTGTATTTTTAATAGTCCATAAATCAAAACTAGTGGACATTAATGGTGCATTAAATAAAATAAAATAGAGTAGTGACCTAGTGCATCTCTCCTCGTTATCATATAATTGGACACGGGCTACAAATAGTATCTATTGAATACATGGCACGAAAGCAGAAAGTGAATAAGATATGGAGGTCCTTCATATTTTTTCATTTTCATCGGTCTAACATCCTAATAGTGACTCTCATATCATGAATAACTTCCATGGAAATGGATGGAGAGTACGTTCGATTGCTTCATGTTGAGCAATTTAATGGAAATGTCAAATGACAATGGCCGCATTTGTGGCTTGCTTTATGCTCGCCAGTTCAAAGAAAGTGTCAATAGCACTGTACCTCACAACTAAGCAATGTCATGAAATTGATCAAACGAATAGATGAATGCCACCGTAAAATAAATTACGATACCAACCACTCAAAAATTAGAACAGAATAACATACGGTGAAAAGAAAGCGCACCTTCACGGTTCATGTCAATTGGTTCAGAGATTGACAAAACGATTGACAGCATTAATAAATTCAGATAAATTGCTCAAATGTTACTGATAGCGATCCAATAGCAGGAGAACCGCCGGAAACGACAGAAAGGAGGTGGAGAGGTCAAGTCTCTACAGAAAATATGCAGAACGACACCGGGTTGGCACAGTATTGGATGATAGCGTCGTAAGGAAAACAGCTAGAGAAGCGGTGGGTCGTATACAGGGCATTGGTACTTCAAATTCGACGGCTCGTATACCACCGAGCGCAACATAGGCAGATTAGTTACGCCATCGTGCGTGTGAGTGAGCCAGAAAAAAGATTCATTAATATTAGTTTGGAGTACGGGACCCTGCGTACCCTACATACCAATTACATTATTTCTCTGAGTGACTACAAAAATATTGAATATTGATGAACCTCCGCCAAACTTTTTGGTTTTACAGCACATACCTTGAATTCAAGTATTTTTGTAATTTGCTTTTGTTGTATTTGGAAATTTATTTACATTAATTTTTGTGAAAATCATACTATATATATTTGCATTAATTTGTTTTCCTACTCAAAATTTAATTTGATGTTTTGAAATTAAAATTTGTTATTTTTATTTATTAAAATTTATTTATTTGTAAGATGATTAGTTGAGGTTGTTAATTTAGTAACTTCAATTTCTATTAGTTACTAATTGATATTTTTTTCATTTGTTCTATCGTTTCTATTTTCATGAATTATAGTTTTTCTCCACATTTTCAATTTAAAATAATGAATTTAAAGAAAAAAAAAATTAAAATAAAAAATTCCGCTAGTTTTTATTACTTTTTAATCTGGGTTATACATTTGTTTTGTCTTTTTCTATGGTTTTTTAAAATCTATTTTCAATTTCAATTAACATTGTTGAATCAATTTTGTTATTTTTTATTATTTTTAATTTTATTTATAGGTAACTTCATTGATTGAGGTCATATTCTCTCAACTTTAGTAACTTCCATTACTAACCATGCCACGATGAATTTACATTGACTATGAGATGATGGATTTTACATTAAATCTCCTTATTATAATCTTCGAAGTAGTGGGAGGTCCTCAATAATAGCTATGGTTCAAAATATCATGTCACACAATCCCACAACAGTCATTATTGCCTCAAAAGTATATCAAAATTCAAGAAATTGATTTTATTCGAAGAAATTTTATTCAAGAATTCAAGAAATTCCTCTTCTTGAATTCAATAAGTTTTTTTTCCTCGATGATTAATGTTTGTGTGTATATGTTCCTACATGTTAAAGGATTTGAATCTCTAGTGAGAAGTGGACACTTGGCTAGTGGCAAATCCAATGCAATGCAGTCGAGTTCTTCATTTTAGGAGATACAAATTCTATGGCACAAAGTTTGGGGTATGGGATCCAAACTAACTCCACCAGTACACACTTTGAAGTTCCAAATCATGCTTCAAGTCATTGCAAAATGAGAGAATGCTCAACATTTATCGGGAGGTTAAGGTTAGTATTTACTTTGTAAGTTATTTCAATTGGTTTGTTAAAGATGTTTTACCTTCTTTCCACGAACCAAACACAAAATATAGCTCTAGATTTATGTAAAACATTAATGTGTGAATTTTGTTAAAGTGGTTCAATCTACTACAAATTTCTTTTTGGTTTTATTCAAAGTAAATGCCTCAAATTCATTCAATTGAATACTGAAGCATTGGTTTGTTAAAGATATTTTACCTTCTTTCCTTGAACCAAACACAAAAGATTGGTGGAGTTTTATGTAAAACATTAATGTGTGAATTTTGTTAAAGTGATTCAATCTACTGCAACTTTCTTCTTGTTTTTATTCGAAGTAAATCCCTCAAATTGATCCAATTTAATACTAAAACACAAATCATAGACAAACTATAATATTAGGAAAATATTTGAAAATGGTTGATGATATATTTCATTTATCTTAATATTTGAATTTTTTTAATGTTTTTTTATTTTTTTATTTTCTCAATATGAAATATTTTAGGAACTAAGTATTTTGATTAGAAACTAAGTGTTTTAATGTCTATCTTAGTAGTGATTTAAATTCTATAACTGTACTAGGTACAATTTAGTTGTTATATTAATAGTAAAATATATATATATATATTTCTTATTATTCATATATATTAATTAAATAGTCTTCACAATCTAATTTAAAAATTAATGTAATATTAAATCACAAATTATAGTGCATTCCTACTCCATTTATCTCTACAAAACAAATCACCAATTGACAGATAACAATAAAAATGTTGTTCCACATTCCCTTCCCTTCACTACCACAACACAATTGTATTGAGCTCTATATCAATCATATACAATGCCGTTGAAATTTTTATCATGTACAATGTCCATGAACTTTGTAGGAGACAAATGGTTGTACAAAACAACTTTCTTGGAATTGACATCTCATTCAATTGAAACTAAGTTTCTGTGTATCAATTTGAACATTTCAATGAAACACTACCAAAGAAATAAAATTACAAAGCTTCATTACAATGAATGAGGTAGGGTGCTCACCAAAAGGTACCATTTTAGCAAAACATTTTCACTTTCATTTCTATTTTTTTCTGAAAGCTTGAATTAATCATCTCACAACCTACGATCCAAACTCCAATTAGTTATACTTAAACGAAGCAGAAAATGCTACTACATAGCACTTGTTTGTAAGTGAATCAAATATTTTCACTTCTTAGAGGCAGTTCACTGCAAATATGTTTCTACTACAAATAAG